>QEPC01006157.1:428508-466996 GCA_003113815.1 Sphenodon punctatus
CCCCTCCATCCACCAACTCCTGGCCCCCCAAACCTGGCTGCTCGCCCAATAACCTTCCCCCCCAAAAAAAACCTCCCCCACCCCCCCGGCCATCCTGCTGCCACCAGGGGCTAGTAGGGACCATACACCCCTTACCCCTCAGCTTCCCTCTCTCACAGGGGCGGAGATAGGGTCTTCCCCCCCCTTTCCACCCAAACCCTCCCAGTGCTCCCCCCACTGCCACCAGGGGCAGCCACTAGGAACCCCCGTACACCCTTCCTATACCCCCACCCTACTTCCCTAGCTCTGAGCAAAAGAGTCCCACAAAAACAATAACATCCCCCCTACCACCCCCTGCGGCCCCCGAAGCGCCCCAAAGCACCACGCCCTTTGGCTGCAGCCCTTCAGCTCGCAGCCTGTGGCTCGCGGCCTGCGGAAAAAGCCGCTGGGCGTGGGGCTTTAAAGTTCCCGGCTACTTCCGGGTGGGGGGAGGGGACAGGTTAGCCCTCTCGGCCGGCCTCTACGTTCCCCCCCTTAAGAGTTGTTTTCACTTGTACCTTTGCCACAATGAATAACTAGGAGAAAAACTAGAGAGAGTTGGCAATATAATGCCAAGTCCTGTGGGCACCACTCAGTTTTTACTCAGTCTTTACTTTGTGTGTGACTGAAGTAAATAGATTTTGTTTGTACGAGGACTGAACAAAAGTGTAAGCAAAAGTTGTCCTCGTTGTGAGAAAGGACAGGAAAAAGGGAGGTTCCTTGAGGTTCTTCTGATAGAGTTTCCTTTTAATCTCCTGGTTGGGGGGGAGGGGTTTGAACTAGACGATCCCTTCCAATCCTAAAATTCTATGATTCTATTCACCTTTCCGTAAGGCTCAACAGGGCTTGCTTTTTTACATAGAAGCAGAAGAGAATTCAGCCTGTCCACAGCTCACCTAAGATTCAATGTACTTCAATGCATCCACACTAGGGTGACCATACCTCCCCTTTAAAAGAGGATGCGTATGAAAAATACATGTTGCAGGGCTGAACTGGAGCCACTGCAGTCCTGCACCATGTATTTTTCATGTGTGTCCTCTTTTAAAGGGGATGTATGGTAACCCTGCTCCACACTGCTCTGAGGACTCTTTCCTGCACAGCTGCCCCTTAAAGTGTGTTGCTCAGGTTTGATAGGCAGGAGAAGCGGCTCCTTGCATGTCTTCCTGGGCATACCATGTTCTACCTAGGGCGGCCAGACAGGGGCATGGCTAGCTTGGGATGGGCCCAGGGACAAGAAATGTCCCTGGGCCCCTCCCCTCTTTTTCCCTGATGGTGGTGAAGCCGTTGGCCAGCCTAGGGGCGCTGGGCTGCTGGTGCTCGGGACTTACTTGCTCTTTGCAGAGTCTGCGGCATGATGCTGGTGGCCTGCTGCTGGGCCCATCCATTGCTGGGGCGAAGCGCGGTCAGCAGCAGCAGCGCCATTGCTGCCCTGGCCCACCTGAGCAGTCCTGGAGGCCGGGGGGTGGGCGGGCTGGCTGGGCCGGCTCGATGCAGGGAGCACCGGAGCAGGAAGGTGTTCGGCGACGGTTCCATTACTGAGTGGAGCCACGGCCGTGCACCATCCCGCTTGAGCTGGGCCTCCCTCGAGCCAGCCTGCAGTGGACCGGGTCTGGATTGGTGGAGAGGACTACTCCTCTGTGACGCGGTGCCAAGGGGGCAAGCCGACCTGCGAGGCTTGTGAGTGTGACCTGACCTGATGCTAGGGTGGCCATACCTCCCCTTTAAAAGAGGACACTTCTGAAAAATACATGTTGCAGGGTTGCACTGCTTCCAGTGCAGCTCTGCACTATGTATTTTTCATAAGTGTCCTCTTTTAAAGGGGGGGTATGGCCACCCTACCTGATGTAGATGGCTGCATGGGGCCCCTCCCTCTTCCTGCCCGCAGCTGCAACATTGTGTTAGACACAATGTTGCAATCACAGGCAGGGAGGGGGCCCATGCAGCAGCTGGAAGGTCCCCCAGCCAGTTCAGGTGGCAATTTTTTTAAAAAAAAAGGGGAGGGGGGGAACGGTAGCTTAGCTACCTTGGCTATTGGGCCCCAGCCATTATGGGCCCCGGGACGAATGTCCCTGTTTGTCCAATGGTAGCTATGCCCCATATGCAAATTTTAGAGGACACGTATGAGAAATACAGGTTGTAGGGATGCACCGGAGCCAATGCAGCCCTGCAACCTGTATTTCTCATAAGTGTCCTCTAAAATTGGCATATATGGCCACCCTAATTCTACCATGGAAGTGGTGTGGTAATGGCACCAAAAGAGGACGGCTCTTGTGCGGTGGGCCCTTTTCCATCAGTACATCCCCAACACATGATCAGTTGAGGGGTGGAAAATCCCTGATCTGCAGGCAACAATCAGATTACTCTTGCTTTCATCTGGCCCACAGGAGCACTCCACAAGCCAGGTCTGGTTGGAAAATGGGGAATCTTGGGGGAGGAGGGAGCAGGGCCCACCTAGCCTGCCAGGCCTTGTTATAGTAGGCCTCGCTCCCCTGCCTTAGTGTCTTCCATTCCTGTGCCCCAACTGGAACAGGGACCACTAGGACAGGGCAAGCCTGCCAGGCCATACTCCTCTGCCCCATTGNTCCCCCCCCTTTCCACCCAAACCCTCCCAGTGCTCCCCCCACTGCCACCAGGGGCAGCCACTAGGAACCCCCGTACACCCTTCCTATACCCCCACCCTACTTCCCTAGCTCTGAGCAAAAGAGTCCCACAAAAACAATAACATCCCCCCTACCACCCCCTGCGGCCCCCGAAGCGCCCCAAAGCACCACGCCCTTTGGCTGCAGCCCTTCAGCTCGCAGCCTGTGGCTCGCGGCCTGCGGAAAAAGCCGCTGGGCGTGGGGCTTTAAAGTTCCCGGCTACTTCCGGGTGGGGGGAGGGGACAGGTTAGCCCTCTCGGCCGGCCTCTACGTTCCCCCCCTTAAGAGTTGTTTTCACTTGTACCTTTGCCACAATGAATAACTAGGAGAAAAACTAGAGAGAGTTGGCAATATAATGCCAAGTCCTGTGGGCACCACTCAGTTTTTACTCAGTCTTTACTTTGTGTGTGACTGAAGTAAATAGATTTTGTTTGTGCGAGGACTGAACAAAAGTGTAAGCAAAAGTTGTCCTCGTTGTGAGAAAGGACAGGAAAAAGGGAGGTTCCTTGAGGTTCTTCTGATAGAGTTTCCTTTTAATCTCCTGGTTGGGGGGGAGGGGTTTGAACTAGACGATCCCTTCCAATCCTAAAATTCTATGATTCTATTCACCTTTCCGTAAGGCTCAACAGGGCTTGCTTTTTTACATAGAAGCAGAAGAGAATTCAGCCTGTCCACAGCTCACCTAAGATTCAATGTACTTCAATGCATCCACACTAGGGTGACCATACCTCCCCTTTAAAAGAGGATGCGTATGAAAAATACATGTTGCAGGGCTGAACTGGAGCCACTGCAGTCCTGCACCATGTATTTTTCATGTGTGTCCTCTTTTAAAGGGGATGTATGGTAACCCTGCTCCACACTGCTCTGAGGACTCTTTCCTGCACAGCTGCCCCTTAAAGTGTGTTGCTCAGGTTTGATAGGCAGGAGAAGCGGCTCCTTGCATGTCTTCCTGGGCATACCATGTTCTACCTAGGGCGGCCAGACAGGGGCATGGCTAGCTTGGGATGGGCCCAGGGACAAGAAATGTCCCTGGGCCCCTCCCCTCTTTTTCCCTGATGGTGGTGAAGCCGTTGGCCAGCCTAGGGGCGCTGGGCTGCTGGTGCTCGGGACTTACTTGCTCTTTGCAGAGTCTGCGGCATGATGCTGGTGGCCTGCTGCTGGGCCCATCCATTGCTGGGGCGAAGCGCGGTCAGCAGCAGCAGCGCCATTGCTGCCCTGGCCCACCTGAGCAGTCCTGGAGGCCGGGGGGTGGGCGGGCTGGCTGGGCCGGCTCGATGCAGGGAGCACCGGAGCAGGAAGGTGTTCGGCGACGGTTCCATTACTGAGTGGAGCCACGGCCGTGCACCATCCCGCTTGAGCTGGGCCTCCCTCGAGCCAGCCTGCAGTGGACCGGGTCTGGATTGGTGGAGAGGACTACTCCTCTGTGACGCGGTGCCAAGGGGGCAAGCCGAGCTGCGAGGCTTGTGAGTGTGACCTGACCTGATGCTAGGGTGGCCATACCTCCCCTTTAAAAGAGGACACTTCTGAAAAATACATGTTGCAGGGTTGCACTGCTTCCAGTGCAGCTCTGCACTATGTATTTTTCATAAGTGTCCTCTTTTAAAGGGGGGGTATGGCCACCCTACCTGATGTAGATGGCTGCATGGGGCCCCTCCCTCTTCCTGCCCGCAGCTGCAACATTGTGTTAGACACAATGTTGCAATCACAGGCAGGGAGGGGGCCCATGCAGCAGCTGGAAGGTCCCCCAGCCAGTTCAGGTGGCAATTTTTTTTTTAAAAAAGGGGAGGGGGGGAACGGTAGCTTAGCTACCTTGGCTATTGGGCCCCAGCCATTATGGGCCCCGGGACGAATGTCCCTGTTTGTCCAATGGTAGCTATGCCCCATATGCAAATTTTAGAGGACACGTATGAGAAATACAGGTTGTAGGGATGCACCGGAGCCAATGCAGCCCTGCAACCTGTATTTCTCATAAGTGTCCTCTAAAATTGGCATATATGGCCACCCTAATTCTACCATGGAAGTGGTGTGGTAATGGCACCAAAAGAGGACGGCTCTTGTGCGGTGGGCCCTTTTCCATCAGTACATCCCCAACACATGATCAGTTGAGGGGTGGAAAATCCCTGATCTGCAGGCAACAATCAGATTACTCTTGCTTTCATCTGGCCCACAGGAGCACTCCACAAGCCAGGTCTGGTTGGAAAATGGGGAATCTTGGGGGAGGAGGGAGCAGGGCCCACCTAGCCTGCCAGGCCTTGTTATAGTAGGCCTCGCTCCCCTGCCTTAGTGTCTTCCATTCCTGTGCCCCAACTGGAACAGGGACCACTAGGACAGGGCAAGCCTGCCAGGCCATACTCCTCTGCCCCATTGGGTCTAATTCCTCTGTACCAGTCCATGGAGCTTTTAGTCCTTTTCTCAGTGGTCCAAGGCAGGAAGATGATTTTCCATTCTTGACCTAATTCATTCGTTCGTTCGTTCGTTCATTCATTCAATGATTTATATCCCACTTCCTCCAGCCTTAGTCTTCCCTAAAATGGGTACAATCACACACCCCCCTCGCTGTATAATCAAGGGCCAGTAAACTTGGACCAGGAGGGCTTAAAGGGACAGGCCTCACTGGTGACCAAGGGCCGGCAAATGTGGAAAAGGGGAACTTGAAAGGATAGCCCCATAGCAAAGAGGGGCTTGTAAAAAAGGATCGGGCCCAGCCACCATGAAACCCAGCAGAAAGTAGGTCGCTCATGTGAAATACCAGCCTGAACCTGGGGGAAGAGAGGAAAAAGGAAAACACCTAGAGTAAAGTATGGGGCCATTAAGAGGCATTCTTCCTATTCAGTAGAGCACCGATGACTGGAACTTGGAGCAGCAACCCCCCCCCAGGAATGAAGAAATCCAGGTGTTCCCTTGCGCATTTTGTGTCCCAGGCAGCCGATCGTTAGGCACCTTGTCTCATCCTTAACTACCCTCCAGCCACTGTTGTTTACTCTTTCCCCCTGTGTCAAAGATATCTTATGCATCTTGTATGACCCTTTTTGTGATTGAAGTAAAAGTTTGGTTTCTCCCCTTGTTAGCTCATTGTGTACCCCAAACGACCCATCGTAGCCTCCCCAAATCCTTTGTTCAGTACCCTAACACTGCCCCTAGTTTTCTCCTCAACCTCTGAGAAATCTTTGGACCTAGATACGTGTGGCTAATCTGTACATGTCTAAGTTAAGAGTTCTCCCAGACCTTGGTCTGTCCCTCCTCCTTCTTCTATTCCCCGAACGCCGCTGGATTTGTGGGTCGCCTGTCCCCTGTCAACAGGCTAGGAAAGGTAACCTCAGGTCCAGCTTCTCCAGCCAGGTGGGGAAGCCTCTCTCTCTCTCTCTCTCTCTCTCTCTTTCACAGTCCCCCTTTGCTGAGCCTTTTCCGGATTCCACCCCCTCCCCATTTTGCCTACCTTACTTTCGCTTTCCCAGCCGCCGCTCGTAATTTTCCCCTTTAGAAATCCTGTCAGCCAGACTGGGGCTGTACATCTTTGTTTTTGTGTAGCAATAAACTTGTTGTTATTGGACACCTGTCTCTCTCTCTCTCTCTATTTGGGGAAGGTACATAAACTGCCTGTAGCACGTACTGTCCTCAGCCTGATCCTTTTGAACACATGGAGACCCCCGGTAATTAAGCTAATTCCCCCCTGTAGTAGAGGAATGGTGATTATTGGGGTACATTGCCTCGAGAGGTCACAAGTGGGAGGGGGGGTCTCCTGTTAACACCTATACCGTTCCGGGTCCAATTCAAGGTGCTGGTTTTGACCTTTAAAGCCCTATACGGACTGGGCTCCTCCTACCTGAAAGACTGTCTCACTTCCCAGGCCCTGGAGCAACCTCTGCATTCTGCCAGGGGCACCTTCTTGGAGGTCCCCGAGGTGAGCTGGAGGGCCACAATGGAGAGGGCGTTCTCGGTGGTCGCACCACGGCTGTGGAACTCCCTCCCAGAGGAAGCTCGCCTGGCTCCCAGCCTGCTGGCCTTTCATCAGGCCTGTAAGACCTGGCTGTTTGTCCGGGTCTTGGGGGCGGGGGGGGAGTAAGGGTAAGGGTTTGCTAGTTTTTTTAACTTCTTTTACTGCCTGTTTTATAATGTTTTAGTAATGCTTTTGTATAGTGTGTATTGTTTTTAATTTATTTTTAAATGTGTTGTGAGCTGCACCTGACAATCCAGGTGGAGGCCAGGGTCCAACAGGACCCCCAAACTCCATACCTGTGGGGCCAGCGGGGGGGCAGATTTCCTCCACAAGGGGGGGCCATCATCTCAGCTGCCCTACCCACCAACATCACCTCCATTTTATCGGGGTTCAGCTTCAGTTTGCTCAGCCTCAGCTAGTCACTCACTGCTGACAGGCACTGGGAAAGCACCGAGACTGCAGGACCTGGGTTTGTTGAAAAAGAGAGGTAGAGCTGGGTGTCATCAGCATACTGGTGGCAACGCACACCAAACTGTCTCACCCAGGGGTTACATATATATGTTAAATAACAGTAGAGACAGAAGGAGAAGTGCAGACTATGAACACAAAAATAATCAGAACAGAATAGTTAATGTGCATTCATTTTCTTTTCCTTAAAGGTTCAGCAAATGAATATCCAGGGAGGCAATGTGATTGAGGAGACAATTCAGAAAACCCAATATAAACAAAATGTTCCTACTCTGCAGTAATGGCTCCTCACCTGTTTGTTTGCAGGTAAAGTGGAAGCAGTGCTGGACCTGGTATTGATCAATTCACTCCCCATCGTGGCTAACTCAGAGACATCGCTCATCTGTATCACTGCCCAATGGGGCTCCCGGGAGTCTATCACCATAGGCCGAGACTATGAAGCCCTGATGAGCCAGCACCAAGACCCTCTGGGAGTTATTGATGATGAAGAGAGAGGAACAGCCAAAAGGGTTGTGTGGAAAAGGGAGCAAGCTGGTGAAAGCATTGGAGCTTATTACTGTGAAGGAAAAGTCAAAGATGAAACAACAAGGATACGTACAGTAAAGATGCAAGAAAAAGGTACTATGTCCAGTTCATATGAAGTTATGCCAATCATGCGTGTAGACTCAGGAGGGGTGGAGGGTGGATAGAGTGGATGTGCCTTGGGTTGCCACCTTCTCAGACACTTTGACCTGGAAAGGGGCAGGGCCATGATGAAAGTGTGTGGGGCAAAGGGATTCTCCTGCCCCTTTCCAATATGGCCATGTCTCTTTGGTGACATCACAACACTCCAAAGGGGCGGGACCCCACGAGCATCATCGCCCCATCCACTTTCCAATATGATCCTGCTTCATGTCTCGTTAACCTGGAGAAATAGGGGCTTCACCTGGAGCCTGGTGATGGTGCAGCAAAACATGGAGACTCAAGGTCAAACCCAGATGTGTGATAACCTTAGAAACCACCTTTGATGGGTTTTATAATCTTAATCACCCCCACCCATGACAGTCTCATTTTCAGTCACTGCCCTGAAGGTTGCAGAGGGTCAAAACTAAGGAGGGGGACTTCCCACAGAGCCACTTTGCTATTTGAGGCCTAGCCACCAGGATATACATTCATCAAGGTTTGAGAGTCTAGTGTATCGATCACTAGAGTGCATCTGGTCTAAAAGGAAGGGATGCAGTCTTCTAACCAGCTGATATTAGATGAATGAGGAGGATGCATATTCTAAATTCTCAAAGCTGTTGGACACCTCAAAGAGAGGGAGGTGATGCTGAAGAAGCAAGACTAAGTTTGTCAAAGCTACCCTGCTTGGCAAGTAGGGGCTTGTGTTTCTCCATCATCATTGCCTGAATTATTTTAAAAGGCCAAGTTCTGAATGGACTGCAGTTGGTTTGGTGTCTGGAAACCGATCATGAGTTGGAAGTTGCGTAGTGGTCCGGAGTCCAGCCAGGTCCTTAAACACATGTGTAAAGCTAAGTATCTGAGTTGTTCTGTTGACTTCATTGGCCCTAAAGTTATGCACATGCGGAAATGCCCTGCAGTATCATGCTTTAGTATCTCATTGAAGTCAATGGAGGCTCTTGGAGGCTCAGCCGTTCTGAAATATCAGACCACTGTTGTAGAACAGCTATGCAGCAAATTACTTAAGTATCTGCTTAAGTTAAAAAACACAAAACAAGAGAAACAAAGTAGCCACTAAGGGAAACCAAACTGATGACACAGCCACTGTAACTATAAGAAACTTTACTATAAGTGTACAAAACAACAGCAATAGGTACTAAAAATACCAATAATAATAAAATACAAGAATGAAAATTGAATAAGCAATATACAGTACATACAACCCTAACCCAATGCATTTTGGTTAAAACCCTTGTCAGGGGTACAAGAAAGATCTGAAATACAATCACAAAATCAATAATCAAATGACTGCATAATAAGTAATTAAAATAAACCAATAAAAACATATAAAACACTTATCAAAAGGTTTGTGCAAGAATTATTTCTGAAATATGGAGAGCAAAACTCTGGATAAAAACTTACTTGTGGCCCAACAATAAGGTACGTGAGAAAGGAATCTTTCACTTATATTAACTTGCCACAAAAATCTCTCATCTTGGAGGGGTAGAAATGCCACCTTCTGTAACAAAAAAAATGCAACCATATATAATGCACTATAACAATCTTCTCTATGACAAACAATAGTATTGAATCAAAAAATGGGAAATAGGAAAACCCATAAGTACTGCATAAACTGCATCTAGTATTTATTTATTTAATTTATTTATTTATTTATTTTCTGGATTTATACCCCGCCCCTCCTGAAGACAGCTCGGGGCGGGGTATAAACTATTGCAAGTTTATAATCTGTAAAGACTGAAAGACTGATTTGACGCAATGCCTGACACACATCGTGGTACTGGCGGCCAAAATAGATGTACCTGATCAAAATCTGAAAAGTAAAAAATAATAAACATACCTTTACCGCCTCCATATAGGGCCTTTTCACACTGGTACAGCCCCACCCCCGCACATGTGTGTGGGGGAACCGTAGGAGTGCCATCGATTGTTGCTGGCAGTGGGGGCATGCCCGTGGGAACACTGCGGGCGGTGCATGGAGGCGAGTGCATTCTCCCATGCTCCAGTGCTCCACACATCTCCACCCATCATCCACGCACAGAGCAACTGGCTCAAAAACTGGTGGCTCCATGTGTGGAGGTGGGCGGAGATGGGTGTGGGAACTGGTGCACACCCACCGCCACCCACTGTGGGCGCACACCCATCCCCCCCACCCACTGCGGCCCATTTGAAAAGGGCCATAGACTCTCATGAATACGATGGCAATGGACCTTGTTTGAATAACCTCAAAAGTACTGCAAACTTCATACTGCCCTCAAACCAAAACAGAAAACAGTCAAAAGACTGAGTTATTTATTAATTATTATTATTATTGGGTGATTTCAGATGTTACGGGGCCCTTTGGCCCCGTACCGAAATCACCGGCTTCATTCCCCCCCGGGGTCGCCCCATCACGCCATATCAGACGTGCCGGGGGGATCCCGGCGGGGAACCCAGGAGGGGGCGGGGCCGCACGGCGCAACGTGCAGCCGCATGGCCCCGCACCCTCCATGCACCCCGCTGCCCGCCCTCCGAGGAGACGGGCGGGCGGCGGGGCCATTGCGGCCGCCGCGTCGGGCCGGCAGCGCCATGGCCTGGGATCCTGCCGGGGATCCCGGGCCGTGAGCCGCGGCCAGACGTTACTTTTCGTTGGTCCCTGCCCGGGGTCCGTTTGACCACGCTTCCCAGGACATTCCCCCAGCTAGCCCGGGAAGCGTGGTTCAAACTGACCCCATGTGGGGATTCACCGTGGCGAACATCTGGCGCCCGCTAAACAGACGTTCGAGACACGGTGACCACAGGTGGGTATTCACCGTGGTTCACCGTGATCTCGTAACGTCTGAAGACACCCATTATTATTATAAGCATTTGTATAGCGCCAGCTATGTGCCTGGTGCTTTACAGAACAATAAGATAGACACGGTCCCTGACTACGGCTTACAAAATATAAAGGGTATACACTGTTATAAAGAAGAGAAATCCTCCAAAGAAAGGGGCAAAGCTAAAAAAGAAAAAAAATATCTAAAGACTAAACTCCAAACAAAAACCAAGAGCAGAACAGTACCACAATCTAGCCTGTATTGGAACCTAGCAGCATACTGAGGAGGAGCAATGTAGTGCTCTGTCAAGTGTCTCTTATAAACTCTAGAGATAATGGACAGCTCAGTGCACCTGTGAATGTAAACCACTCCAAAAAGAAAGGGTAAAACTGTATCTACTCATGGATGAAAACTGCCTAAGTAGATAATGCACAAATAAAAACCAAAAAGCTGTATAATGTCATAGAGGCCCAAAGGGCTTATTAGAATTCTAATGTAAGTCCAGATACTAACCGTCTCTTGGGTAAACCCTATTTGGCAAAGGAAGGCTAATACTCTTACGAAATATGAGAGATTTCCTGAGATCACGGTGTTTGAAAAACAGTTATTCAGAGATGTTTTTAATTATGAATCAAGCTATACTAAAAGATGGTGCAATGTCTCTGGAGAAGATTTTCAGGCATTATCTAGACTTTCTAATGATAACAGCATTGTCATTAAGCCAGTCGATAAGGGTGGAGCCATTGTGGTTTTAAATAAATTGAACTGTACCAATGAAATGTTGAGGCAAATGGAGGACTGCGCATGCACAAAAGGTAGCAGTCACGGTTCCCGACTCTCCGATCCCCCAATCCCTAAAACTTTGCCCAAATTCAAATTTTAAGGGCCAGCTTACCTGAACCTGAATGGAGAGCATGGGGAGAACAAAGGGAGCTCTGGAGTATAAACAGGCAGCAGCCACAATGGACAAATACTGCTAGGTAAAACCGGCACCCCCATCCCCCACACAAACGGAGCAGAAAAGATGGCGGCAGCCGCATGCCAGACAGAGGGGAGGCCTATGGGGGAGACAGAAGCAGAGAGAGAGGATAAAATCCTCCCTGCACTGGCTGATATTAAAGCCGGACTGGCTGCTGCTGACCTTGCCAGGGACCACTACTAAACGAAATTGTGAAGCTCCAGGATATCCGAGATAGAAGACAGGGCCTTGAGCAACCATGACCAGCAAACAAAAATGTGGGACATGATTAAAACTCTGGAATCCAGAAGTGAGGATCAGGAGAACAGGGCACGCAGATCTAATTGGAGGTTTGTGGGGATCCCTGAAGGAATGGAAGGAAGGGATATGATACCCCTAATCTGGACTATTATAGAAACAGTTTTCCCAGAAGAGCCCACTATACACAAACCCAAAATTGAAAGGGCCCGCAGAGCCACGAGGCCAAAACCAAAAGAAGGAGAGCCCCCTAGGGCAATCATCGTGAAGTTTTTAAAATGTCAAAATAAAGAGACGATATTAAGACTAGCAAGGGGGAAGAGTGCCCTTGAATATTAGCAGAACAAAATCAGAATATTCCCAGACTATGCCGGTGAAACAATGGTGAAGAGAAGGAAGTGGGCAACATACTTTGCTGAGCAGCACCAATTAGAGCTAAACCCACAATTATGGTTCCCAGCCAGGATGACAATTCTATGGAGGGGCAAGCAAAAAATTTTCTTGGAAACAATGGAGCTAGAGGAGTTCCTGCAGAGACATGTGCAAAAACAAGCTGAGATCAACTGAAAGCACGCAATGGCCCGCATAACACCTAGTATACGAAAGCAATATATTATGTATAAGAGGATACAAGCAGATGTCTCTACAAATGTACTAGGGGGAAATACCCGCTCAGAGAGGTAGGGGAAAGGGTATGGAATGTGTAATAAGGGGGAGGGGGGTAGATGGTAATCATGGTCCCAAATGTGAAAGGTCATATGGAGGGGGATGAAAAATTAGGGGGAAGAGGGAGGGAGACTGAAAATGTAATTGATATTCAACTGAACTGGTGCTCGCAAGGAGCAATGAAAATGGAGACAATGCAAAGAAATGAGGGGGGGAGGGAGGGGGAGGGAAACTAGGGAGTTTGAGCGAAAAACAATCTCATAACCCCAACAGAGTCCTCAGGAGGGGAAGAGAAGGAGGGTTTTTTTCTGTGTATATAGTTCAAAGGTTAAAAGGTTTGGAATTGAATCCAGGAAAAATGAAGTCAAAGGTGAAGATAAACAGAAGCGGGTATTAGCATGGCTGAAGTGATAAGGGTGGTGTCCCTTAATGTTAAGGGACTTAATAATCCAATCAAATGCAAAATAGTCAAACAAATGCTTAAAGAAGAGAAGGCTGATATCTGCTTTCTTCAAGAAACTCACTTTAGGGAGACTGACAGTTTCAGATTTAAAGACAGATATTTTGGGGAGACCTTTGTGGACTGTCATCCATGTACAAAAAAAGCAGGAGTTCTAATTGGGATTTGAGCTAATAAGGCTTTTACAACAAAAAAGATAATCAAGGGCAAGGATGGGAGGTTAATTATAGTAGTGTGTGAATTGGAGGGAGAGCTTGTCACGCTGATCAATATGTATGCACCAAATGTAGACATGTACGAATATGTAAGATGGGTCCTCCCCATAATAGAGCCACACACAGAGGGAGTACTAATTATGCAAGGGGACTTTAACGCATGGCGGGAAGAAAAGGATCACTCAAATAACAAAAGACCAGGGAACTGGCAAAGGAACCTGGACACACACGCCTCAAAGTCAATAATTTAGAAGATGTATGGGGACTATACCTTCTACTCTATGGCACACAATGTTTACACACACATAGACTACTCCTTTCTGAACAGGGGTGACATGAATAAGTGTAGGGCTGGATTAAGTCTAACACCTTCTCTGATCATGACACAGTAATTACAGAAATATGCTGGGGAAAGAGCACACAGGGTGAGGGAAAATTTGGGTGGCAGCTCTCCAGAGGATGGCTACAAAATAAACTCTTTTTGGAACAGACCTTAGAGGAGGTTAAGGATAACTTTGGAATAAACAATGGTACAGTAGAGAAACAAGCAACGCTGTGGTCTTTAGAGGAAAATTAATAGCTATCAAATCTTCCCTTTGCAGAAAGAACAGGGAATACCTCACGGAGTTGAGAAGGGAATTAAAAGTCTTGGAACTAGAAAATAAAAATAACCCCTCTAAAAAAAGGATGGGTAAAATAACTCGAATTAAAGAGCAAATAAACATGAAAGAGATAGAAAAAACCCACGGCTTAGCTCAAACAGATAAAAGGATTTTATTTTACGCACAATAACAAAACAGGAAAAGTGTTAGCCAGGTTGGTTAAAAAACAGCATAGGAAGGCACATGTCTCCTCTTTGATCACAGCTGAGGGCACTAAATTAACAAAAAATGAGGAAATACACCAAGAATTCCTGAGGTATTATGAAACTCTGTATACATCTTCCAAT
Organism: Sphenodon punctatus; assembly: GCA_003113815.1. Classification (NCBI taxonomy): domain Eukaryota; kingdom Metazoa; phylum Chordata; class Lepidosauria; order Sphenodontia; family Sphenodontidae; genus Sphenodon; species Sphenodon punctatus. The sequence goes on from QEPC01006157.1 coordinate 442,553, forward strand.
CCGGACCCTGAAAGAACAAAAGAATTTCTCAGTAAATACAAGCTCCCGAAATTAAATAGGGACCAAATTAGCTTTCTTAATAAACCTTTAACTCTAGAAGAAATAAAGGAAGTTATTAAAAGCCTGGCCAACAATAAAGCAGCAGGCCCTGATGGACTCCCCGCTGAATTTTATAAGAAAACAATGAATTTGGTAGCTTCTCACCTAGTGAAAACATATAATGAAATATTAAAGGAGGGTAGACTGCCTGACTCCTTTTACGAGGCTAATATCACGCTAATTCCAAAGCCATGGAGAGCAATAGACAAATGTGAAAACTATCGCCCAATCTCACTATTAAACATAGATTTTTTTAAAACTTCAAAGGCTTTGGCAAACAGGCAAGCATCAATTATAGGAGAATTAATTGACCCAGACCAAGTGGGTTTCATTCCCACATGGCTGGGAGCAGACAATATACGGAGGACAGCAAACATTATGCACCACCTGGATAGATCAAAAGAACAAGCAGCAATCATATCCCTGGATGCTGAAAAAGCCTTTGACAGGGTGGAAATTGGATGCCTGGAACAAATTATATCTAAAATGGGTTTCCGGGGAGCCTTCCTTACGTGGATAAAGGCAACTTATAAAGAGCCAAAGTCAAAACTCATAATAAATAACTGCCAATCTGAGGCCTTTAAGCTTCACAGAGGAACAAGACAGGGTTGCCCCCTGTCCCCCCCTGCTCTTTGACTTGGTGCTGGAATTATTGGCGATAGCAATAAGACAGGATGAAAGAGTCACTGGGATTCACATAGGAAATAAGGAGCATAAAATAGCTATGTTTGCAGATGACACGGTGCTATTTCTGGGGGACCCAATAAAGTTCACTGAACCCTTGATGTAGCTGATTCAAGAGTTTGGAGTAATATCAGGATATAAAATAAACACGACAAAGTCATATGCACTTATTTATGGAAATGAAGCTAGTCAGAGGAATGCTATCAAAAAATATTGCCTTTCCCTGAAGAGACGCGAGCAGTAAAATACCTGGGAGTACTGCTGCCAGGACAATTAAGCCAGTTATATAAGGAAAATGTCTTAAATCTACCACAACAACTTAATATCGAAGTGGCGGAATGGAAGGAACTGCCATGTGTGTGGTTAAGGAGGGTGAATCTATTCAAAATGATAATTTTACCCAAAATCCTGTACAAGATGATGGCACTACCAGTCCATTTGCCTGAGGCCTTTTTCAAGGCGTGTGATAGATTAATAACAGAAATAATATGGAGGGGGGGGCGCAAACCTAGGGTTAGCAGGCAGTCTCTGATGTGCATTAAAGAAAAGGGAGGGATAAATCTCCCAGACATGCGGCTATACCATAAAACAGCAACACTTTGGGCCTTAAATACTTGGTACTATAAGCCGGAATCCATCCAATGGGCAGGGATAGAGCAAAAAACTTTAACCAAGGGGAAACTGAGTAATATTATTGCAGATGAGGGATCCCCAGATAAAAGCATGGGAATAATTCAGAAAAGCAAATTAGATAAAACACAGTTCCCATACTCACCTGTGGATCTCCATAGACTTCAAAAACATCAGCTAGTGGCCCACCTGAGGGGACAAATAAAAAAGAAAGGTTTAACAAAAGTTAAGCAACTTTTTGAGGGAAATGTATTGATGAGTAAAGAGGACCTAGAGGGCAAGCTGGGGGAAAGGATAGAGGTATTCAGCTACCTACAGCTAAGTCAGGCACTCACTAGAACCGAACAAGGAAAGAATTATGCGAGAGAACCCAGTAAGATAGAAGTATTGTTTGAAAGAACTGCAATAAAAGGCAGGCTAGCCTGTATCTATAAGGTCCTGAAAAAAATTGGTATGAAAACCAAATTAAGTATATGCAAAAATGAAGACTGGACTTGAATATAGAGGTCTCAGAAAAAGAGGAGGCGACTATCATTGACTATATGCACAATAGTGCGTCCTCGCTCAAAATTAAAGAATGCCAAATTAAACTAGTGACTAGATACTATTCAACCCCTATGCAATTCAGACACCTAAATACAGGTGATAAGGGCTTATGTTGGAGGGGGTGTGAGGAAGAGGGAACATACATGCAATGTTGGTGGACATGTGAGAGAGTTAAACCACTATGGAAATGTGTATGGCAAAGAATGGAGACAATGACCAAAGTGACTATACCTTTTTGCCCGGAGATTGCACTCCTGGGCTTGTTTCCAGAAGTGAAGATCTTGCAGTATCACAAAGACTCATGTTCGGCATTTATCCAGGCAGCCAAAAAGATCATAGCAACACATTGGAAAGACAGCAGGGAGCTAACAGAGGGCGAACTCATGAATAGGATGTGGTACCATTTGACAATGGAGAAAATTGCAGCGAACCTTCTGGACAAAAAGAAAGCTTTTACAACAAAACGGTTCCCATGTGTGTGTGCTATGACTAACTCAAACTTACCAGAGGATGAGCGAGCTTACCTGTTTGACTACTATATCTAAGAAAGGGAACAAACAACTACCAAAGTAAAGTCTGGATACCAAGGTTCAAGTTGAGAATGTTCTTTATTGTTTCTTTTTCTTTTATTTTCTATTAGGTATGATGTTGAATGTTATCAAAGTTATGAATGTTGTTTATATAACAGTAAATAAAAGTCTTAAATTTTAAAATTTTAAAAAAAGAAAAGAAAAAAGAAATGTTGAGGCAATTAAACGATCCCTCCTTCTATTAGAAATGCCCCTATGACCCTACTAAGGAATTACAAAAACTTGTCAAAGATTCCTTATATGAAGGGTTAAGCAGGGGATACATCACAGAATGAGAATTTGATTTTTGTTCTATGAGACACCTAGGACTCCTCTATTTTATATATTACCTAAAATACATAAAGGTTTGTTTCCCTCTCCGGGGAGACCTATAGTTTCAAGCAATGGGTCGATTTTGGAGCCACTTTCTAAATATGTTGATTAATTTTTGAAGCCGTTTGCTGGAAAAATGCGTTCCTATATTAGCGACACCACAGATCTTCTGAACAAATTAGGTATGATATGTATGCTGGAGGGAGAATTCTTGCTGGTTACACTAGACGTTTGTTCTTTGTATGCTAGCATACCCCAGCTGTAGGTTTTAGATATCCTTCAAGGTATTTTAGACATGAGAGATGACAATTGGTGTGCTCATATACATTTCATTATAGAATTAGCTGAGTTGGTTATGTGCAAGAATTATTTTATGTTTGACAATCAATTTTATTGGCATTCTAAAGGAGTAACTATGGGGTCTGCTGTGGCTCCAGAAGTAACCAACCTATATTATTATTATTAAACAAACATTTATATAGTGCCAGCAGTGTACCTGGCACTTTACAAAGTAACAAAATAGACACGGTCCCTGCCCCTAGGGCTTACAATCTGAGAGATGGGAGCTGGGGAGAGACTTAGGAAGGGGAACAGAGGGAGAAACAAGGGGTCTAACATTCATGAAGATGCGAGGTCTCAGGTGCACATACTTGGCTTGGTTACAATGAGAACAGCAGCCTGGGAAATGCCCCCCACCCTCTGCAGCTGACCAAACACTCAGGTCGCCAGCTCCCTGATGCGGGTGGGCTGTGCAAATGGGCAGGGACAGCTCTAAGCAGCAGTGTTTTAAGACACTGAGCTGGGCTGATGTAACGGGGGAACCCCAGGATCCCCCCGGTGTGTTCCCCTATCCCACGGGGCCACTGCAGCTTCAGTAAAGAACTGTCATAGGACTTAGTTTGTAAGGAGTGTTTTTCCCCCGGGGGGGAAGGCAGGGGGAGAAGAAGAGTGTCTCTGGCTGCATGATCTTCGGTCTCTGGGGAGCGTCTCTGCTCGGTCTATCCCCACACATATCAGTGCTGCTCAAGGCTCTGCTGCCCAGCCGAGCCCAGCCCAGCCCCGGTAAACACAGCAGCCGTTTTTAAAGAGAGTACGCTCCTGGCGGAAGGCAGGGGTGGGAAGAGAAGAAGAAAGAGTGTCCCTGGGTGCGTCCAGTGCTCACCCACCCACGCCTCCACAGATCAGCCAAAGGATTAAAGTTAAGCAAATGAGTGACCACACAAACATTCAAGTTGCCTGTTCCCCAACCTCATCGGGCGGTGCAGGCAGGCTATCCGAATGCAGACCAACTCGGGGAAAAGCCGAGGAGCAGTGTTTGCAGCCTGAGACGGAGCCTGCCAGTGGGGGGAACCCTAGCATTCCCAGGTGTTTACCATTAAAAGTGTCACCAAAAAAAGAAAAGGAAAAAACCCAAGCACCAAACGAACACTCAAGTCACCTCTTCCACTCTCTCACTGTGCGGCACAGGCATACTATACAAATGTGTTCAGACTCGCGGGGCTTTTGCCAGGGACACCTGTTTGCGAGATTCTCACTTTTCTCAACGAGAATCAGGGCAATTCTCGGCTCATTCTCGTTTGCCAGAATGAGTTTAGAAACCCTCTTCTTGTCGAGGGATGCGAGAATTGTGAAATCGAGTTTCTGCCCTACTGGGAAGTGAGAAGTCTAGTCAGTCTGGCTCCCTCCTTATGGAGTTTTCCATGGCCCGCTGTGACATCTTTAGGACGTACTTCGCGGATAAAATCACTCGCACTGAACACGACTTCGACTCTGCCCTTGGGACAGTACCAGAGTCTGAGGTTAGGAATGTCCTGTCTGGTCCATGTTTATGGGATCAGCTTCAATTGGTGATGTCTACCAAGGCGGGAGATGTGCTTGGGTCTGTTCGGGCCACAGTGTGTGAACTTGATCCCTAGCCAGCCAGGAAACGGTTGGGCTGTTGCTGGCTGGTGTTATCAACACCTCCCTTGGGGAGGGCTGGCTGCCTGAGTCAATTAAGGTGGCGGTGGTTTCGGCCCTTCTTCAAGAAGCCATTTCTAGACATTGGTTCCCCGGTAAACTATTGTTCTGTCTCTAACCTTCCCTTTTTAGGGAAGGTTATTGAATGGGTGGTGGCCCATCAGTTGCAGACACATCTTGACTAGATCGGTTTTCTGGGTCCCTCGCAGTCAGGCTTTTAGGTTATGGCACTGAGACTGCACTTGTGGCCTTGGTTGACGACCTGAGAATGGAACTGGACAGGGGTCATTCGACCCTGCTGGTTCTACTCGATATCTCAGCAGTTTTTGATACCGTGAACCATGAGGTGTTTGTGACGCACCTGCAGGACCTTGCCAGAGTGGGCATGATGGCTTTGCAGTGGTTTTGTTCATTCCTGGCTGATCTATCTCAGCGGGTAGTCCTGGGGGAATATACTTCCTTCCCCAGGGGTCTCCCGTGTGGGGTGCCGCAGGGTTCCATTCTATCCCCCCTCTTGTTTAATATGTATATGCAGCTGCTGGGAGAGGTTGTGTGTTGGTGGGTGGTACATTGTCATCAATATGCGGATGATACTCAGCTGTACCTCTCCTTTTCATCTGATACAGGCCCGGCAGTCTCAGTGCTTTCCCGGTGTTTGGCGACTGGATGAGGACTAGCCAATTGAAGCTGAAGCCTAACAAAACAGAGGTGATGTTCGTTGGTGGGATCAGTGATCTTGGTGAGGGGGGGGTGGTGTCTTCCCATCATCAATGGTGTCCACCTGGTGTTGTCATCTTACGTTCAGAGCCTAGGAGTGCTCCTGGATCCACAGCGGTCAGCTGTGGCCAGGAGTGCTTTCCACCAGCTTCATCTGGTGCAGCAGCCCCATCCATATGTCTCGGACTCCAATCTTGCCACAGTCATCCATACATTTGTCACCTTGAGGCTGGATTGCTGGATAATTGTAATACCCTCTATGTGGGGCTGCCCATGGTGACGGTCCAGTAGATGCAGCTGGTGCAGAATGCCACGGCCCATCTCCTTATGGGGACAGGCCACTGGGAGCACATTCAACTGGTGCTCCAGGCCCTGCACTGGCTGACTATTGTCTTGCGGGCTTGAGTCAAGGTGCTGGTTTTAACCTATAAAGCCCTACATGGCCTGGACCCTGCCTATCTGAGGGACCGCCTCATTTCCCGTGATCTGGGGCGGCTCCTGTGGTTGTTGGGAGGTGCCCTCCTGGAGGTTCCCTGCTATAGATTGGTGGGGTCCGACAGGCGGGCGTTCTCGGCGGCCGCACCTGTGTTGTGGAACTCACTCCCGGTGGGTGTCCCTCTCAGCCCTAGTATAAGCCTTCTCATCTTCTGGCACCAATGTAAGACATGGCTCTTCCTCCAGACCTTTGGTGATGGGGAGGTTTAAGGGGTGGGTGGGTGTTCTGTCTATATTCTTTTTTGCACTCCAGATTGGGTTTTTATTGTTTTTTACTTGTTTTATTTTGTATGATATTAGAATGTTTAGTATTTGTCAGCCACCTAGAGCTGCCTAAGGCAGATTAGGCAGAATAAAACTATATAAAATAATTAATAATAAAATAAATAAACAACAAAAGCTTATTAGCATTAACAGAGACTCCCAATGACTTCAGAGGGCTTTGTATCTGGGCCTAGACCCCTTGGCCCGCCTAGCTAGGCGGCCACCAGGGGAAACTGGCGCGCTCCTGAGGACGGAGCAAGGTCGGTCGCGGCTGCACTCCCCCCTTGCAGCTGAATAGCTGCGGGCGGGAGCGTTGCCGGGCAGAACTGACGGGCCGCGGCGGGAAGAACGGCGGCCCGGCCGAGGTTGCCCAGCAACAGGGGGCTTAGCCAATGGTCGGGCGNGAAGAGTTTGAAAATCTACACATTTGGAATAACGTTAATCCTTTTTCATCTAATATTTTCCAATGGTGGAGATATATAGATGATATTTTTTTTACTTTGGAAAGGGGACCATTTTTTAATAGTTTTTTTACATGGATCAGTTCTAGAGACTCATATGAAATTTGATGTAGAATATTGTGATCGAGAGGTTCATTTTCTGGATGTAACTATCAATAAAAGCTGTGTAGGTTTCTAATACTTCTTTATATAGAAAATCTACAGATAAAAATTCGTATTTACACTTTGATAGTTCACATCCAGTACATAGTCGCAACAATCTTCCCTATGGACAGTTTTTAAGATTAAAGAGAAATTGCAGTTTAGATGAGGATTTACATCATGAATCCACATTCCTGTTACAGAAAGGTTATCCTAAAAACATTATCGTTGAAGGGTTCCAGAAAGCATGCAAAAAACCTAGAGCACATTCCCACGTACAGCAGATCAGCGCTTTTTTCTTTTCCCTGCATATTTCCTTGTAGTGTGAAAGACTGTATGCACTTCTTTGACCTTGCTTGTGTTTGTTTTTTAAGCGCATTGGCAAGCGGCAAAAACCTACCTTTACAAGAGCGCGTTTCTAAACGCCCACATAAATCCTCCTGTCAGAATGTCCTCCGCTCTTCAGTATCATGAGCTCTCCGCCTCGGCTGGGCTCCTCTCCCCTCTCGGGACCCAAGAGCGGGGGAAGCGGAGCGCTGTGTATCTGATATGATACTGACTAGCCTAGTCAATATCATGTCAGTTACACAGCTCCCTGCTTCTCGGCTCCTCTCCCCTCTCCGGGAGCCGGGCAAGCAAGGCGCTTATGATACTGACTTAAGTTATTGTGGGAATGTGAAAGGCGCATTATTTAAAATGGCTGGAATACACAAATTTAAATACTGTGTGAATAAATGCAAGCACATTTTTAAATTGCCTGCATTTAGAAACACCAGAATTTTTCTGTACGTGGGAATGCGCTCCTGGATCAGACCTACTAACACCCAGATCTGAGAGAATTATTTTCAGCCTGACATATAATGAAGACAGTTCTTATATTCGTGGAAGTGTTCTAAGAAATTGGCGAACATTGGACGTCTTACCTGTTTTTCAGACACAACCATTATTTGCATATAAAAGAACTAAGAATAATTAAGGATTTTTTGGCACATGCCAACATCAGTAGAATAGCCAATACCTCTCAAACCATTTTATTGGATGGAAGGTGCAAGAGCACTGGACGTTTTCCCTGTGGCTCAGGTATTTGCTGCAGACAAACTTCCAAAATTACTTCCTTTATTAATTCCAGTGATTCCAAAGAATATACTCTCAGAGATTTCACCACCTGTGCATCCTCCTATGTAGTATATATGCCATACAATGTCCTTGCTCCTTAGTATATGTGGGCAAAACAAGTAGGAAACTTAAGTGAACATAGGAGCAACATCAGGAACCATAGGGTTACAGCACATTTGGTTAACCATTTTTTGGCAAAGGGGCACGATCGACAAGTTTTTTTTTTGGGGGGGGGAACATTGAGAAAGTTGGGTTAGGTTTTTCTAATAGTCTCTCTCCTGGATAAACACAACTCTCTATGTGGGTTTTCAAACTGCATACTATTGAGCCTTTTCGTCTTAATAAAGACATGGATTTCAGTGCTTTTCTTTAATTTCTGTATTCCCAGAGATCTCTCTCTTTTTTTGGTGTAAGGAAAGTTTCTCTTTCATATTTCGTAAGAGTATTTGGCTTCCTTTTCGAAATAGGGTTTATTTTATTTATTTTATTTATTTAAAATGTATATGCCGTCCCTCCTGCCCACAGGGCAGCCCAGGGCGACGAACAACATTACCCAAGAGACAGTTAGTATCTGGACTTACATTAGAATTCTAATAAGCCCTTTGGGCCTCGATGACATTATACAGCTTTTTGTTTTTTATTTGCGCATTATCTACTTAGGCAGTTTTCATCCATGTGTAGATACAGTTTTACCCTTTTTGAGTTTTTTCTTTTTGAAGTGGTTTACATTCACAGGTGCACTGAGCTGTTCATTATCTCTAGAGTTTATATGAGACACTTGACAGAGCGCTACATTGCTCCTCCTCAGTATGCTGCTAGGTTCCAATACAGGCTAGATTGTGGTACTGTTCTGCTCTAGGGATGGGCAAACGCAGTTTGGAAGTTCGGAGTTTGGCCTGAACTCGGCCTGTTCGGACGACCAAACCCGAACACGAATCTAAACACGAACTGACCGAACTGAACTCAATTCCGAATGTCGAAATGACCGAACAGTTCGGTCAGTTCGGATCGCATTCAGGTGGCAAAAAAAGGGTCACTGGAAGGCCAAACGTGACAGGGAGGGGTAGTCAGCTGAGGAGCAGACTTCCAGGCACCAGGGGTGGAGAGGCTGGCAAGAAACAAAATTATCTGCCTCCCCCATTCCCAACACCTTCTGAGCTAGTCACTGTTCCTGAACAGCAGGCGTTTCAGAAGGCTCCCTCTTCCAGNCCTCAGCAAATAGCCGACGCGCGAGGGAACGGGAAGGGAGGAGTCAAGATGGCATTGGGGTGCACCTCCAGGCCATATCCTAGTGTCCATTAGGTTTAAGTTGGTTAGTTATAGTACCGGCACTGAACCTGAATTGCCAGAAGGGCAGTTACCCCCACTAGGCTGATTCATACATTCCAATTTGAATAAAGAGCGCGACCGTTTAAATCCAATACAGTTATCCTTGTCTCATTCCGATGCGCCGTCAAGTAAATCTGCTGGTATGAAAGTTGAAACACCATGCAAAATTGACTGCTATTTCCCTCTCAAGGAGACTCTTAGGTGCACTTGCTCTATTTCCCTTCTACCATGTGTATTTCAGAAGAGTACATTTCCTTACTGTGTGTCTTCTGTCTATGCAAAAATTGGGACTATCAATCCAAAAGAAAGAAATTCACTAAAGAAGATTTAATGTGCTCTGTTATGTTAGCAATTCAGAAATGCAATTAAAGACTGACTGGGGAAAGAGATTAAGTGACATATTGCACTATATTGTGACAAGTCTTTGCCACATCACCCTAGAATCTGGCATGACAGGAAGAGGAAACCACTAAACACATTACATGAGCCATGAAAAACTGAACTGTTTTGATTATAATACACATACAGTTTAAAGAGGAGTTATAAATGAACCATTAGAACTTTCCCCCTTCTTTTCTCTGTTACTGTTTGCTTCTTTCTGAACTTACGTGGTTGAAATTTGATGGAAGAAATTGTACCTTTAACCCAATTTGTCCATCGACTTCTCCACAAAATGACATGGTTAAAAAACGAAATGAGAGAGGATTAATTTTTTTTCCTTTTGGTGACTGTGTGAAAAAGGGAGAAATTACGGTTGAGGACATGACGTAGGGAACTAACTTAGGGAAAGTGCTTGCGAACAAAAGAGCCGCCATATACATCAGACCAGTGGTCCAGCTCATCTTACATCCGGTCTCTGATGTCTCAGAACAAAGACTAAGTAACTGTAAGAGGTATTGGGGGATATATTTTAACTGTGACTGTATTTTATATTTATCATTGTTTTTAGCCGCCCCGGGCTGCCTGTGGTGGAGGGGCGGGATACAAATTTGTAAAATAAATAAATAAATAAATAAATAAATAGAATAAATACTTGAGGGTTTGCTCCTGACAATCCATTCTGAGAAACTATGGGCTTGATTGAAGGTCAAAAGAGGGGATTCAGGAAAGCTCTCTCAGAGTCTGGTCCCCATCTAGTATGGGTTTCAGTTTGATGACATCATGGACAGGTTCACGTATGGGCTGGTAAATGACAACTAGTGGTGTACGAGTGGTTTTTTTTTTCCTTCTGCACTGTAGAAGGTTCTCACGAGATATTTGGATAGCCTGTTCTATTAGATGTTCCACTTCTCTGGTGGAATGCCCATGAAAGCAGTTTTAAGTGTGGCGAGATATGCATCTCGGGTTTTCTCTTGCAAATGCTAACAACCCTACTCTTCTCTAATAGTTGCAATCTACATCACCTTTCAGTGAGTTTCTTTGTTGTTTATATTCCAGCACCTTCCCTAACGTGTGTTCAATTGTTCATCTATACACCTGTCTTGCAGTTGCTCAATTTTAGTTCTGACTTGCCTATCACCTGATGAAGACGCCTGTATGGCTCGAAAGCCTGCATATCCTCATCAACAGAAATTGGTCCAATAAAAAAATCTGAACTACTTTGTCTCTATTACTTTGGGGTCTAACAGAGAAGCCACATCCTCCCACATTCGATGTTTCAGACGAAGATTAAAATCCCTGTAGCAGACAATCAGCCAATAATTCGCTCCGTGGAGGAGTTTCTTCTTAACCTCATGTAATTAGTGGCTGGAATATGTCCTGAGGAATAAGAAATAAAGTAGCCTCTATACATTTATAATGCAACTATTACAGTTTTAGTCTCAACAGGAATACACTTTTTTTTTTTCTTTTCAAGTTGTTGTAAACTCTGTCTACAAAAATCATGGCAGCAGGTTCCACTGGTTATTGTACACACACTGATTGATGCAGCAGGGTCTCATTTTCAAAACTAGTTTTTTTGTACTAGGAACTGGATACTTTAGAAGAAGGAATTGCGTTCCTCTCTGATGCAGAAGCTATAATACATGAAGTCAATTTTGCAATTCTTTCCATGGACACTGCAAAACTCTTAACCCCCACTACTCTCCAATTATACCCTGAAGCAAGAGATTTCATGGCCCTTTATTTTTTTTAATGTAAATCCTTTGTGTTTCTCTTGATCAAGCTTGCAATCTCAAGCTTTTAAATGCCTTTACTATCCTTTAATTAACACTTCAAAACCCTTTAATTAACACTTCATTAACACTTCAAAAAAGCACTTCTCTCAGATTTAATTTCATGAAACCGCAATTAGCACAAAGGCAGAAGTCACCAGGGATCCAACTCTAGAATCTACCACACTTCAGAAATGCTGTTATTTAACCTGTCAGCTTGGATATTGCTGTCCTACTGAAAATGCAACTCTTTAATGTTTACAGGTGGAGTTCCAGATCTGCATAGGGGTGAGGTAAGACTCTAGGGCTGAACCAGGAGGAAAAAGTGTTGTTGTTTGAAGATAAGAATGTGTGTTCAGGAAGCCCCTATCGGCACAATAATTCATAACCCAATGAATGAACTTAACTCACTCATTTATTGATGGTCTGCCCAAAATATGCAGGGCTTGTTTCAAACATGGAGGGACATTCTCCACAACTGGGAAAGCACAATCTAAGAACAAATTGTAGACAGAAAGTAAACAGAAGCAACAGGCAATTTATAGAAAAGATGTTACAGAATTTAGATTTAGGTCTGCCATGCACTATTTTAATTTTCTGGCAATACACGAAGACCTTCACCACACTAGCCTTCCTCTTGCTTCTACCAACACTTCTTCAGTACAGTAAGTTGCAGGGGAACCCTAATATAGGCAAAACTGGGGGTTACCAACCATCCAGATCAGCAATTTCCAGCCACTGGCCCATAGACTGGCTCTTGACATGGGTCACATTTAAGAACATAAAAAGTTCCATACTGGTTCTGACCAATGGTCCATAAAAGCCAGCATCCCATCTTGGTCACGCTACCCAACAGGTCATAAAGGAATGATCCATTCCCTGTTGAGTCCCAGCTTCCGACAGTCAGAGGTTACATCTCAACCTACTTGGCTAATACCCAAGACCTATCCTCCAAGAACTTATTCAATCCTTTTTTTAAAAAAACAGCTATGCAACTGGTCTTGACCACCACCTCTGGCAACAAATTCCACAAGTAAATTGTGCCTTGAGTGAAAAAAAACAAACAACCTTTCCTTTATTTGTTTTAAATCTGCTGCAAGTTTCATGGCATATCCCCTAATCCTAGTACTATTTGAGAGGGTAAAATAACTCCCTATTTACTCATTCCACTCCACTCATGATTTTATAATCATCTCTTATCTTATCTTCCCCCCTCATCCTTCCTCTCCTTCCTCACTGTCAATAACTATTGATGGAGTCACCATCCTTCCCCCAAGCCCATAGCCTAGGCTTCATCTTTGACTCACCCCTTTCTTTTAAACCTTACATTGACTCTGTTGCTAAATCCTGTCGCTTCTCCCTCCATAACATTGCTAAGATTCGCCCTTTTCTCTCTGTCTCGTCTGCCAAAACTCTTGTTCATGCTCTGGTCATCTCTCGCCTCGATTACTGTAACCTCCTTCTCACTGGCCTTCCCCGGTCTCACCTTTCTCCCCTCATCTCTGTCCAAAACTCTGCTGCCAGGGTCATCTACCTCGCCAGTCGCTTCGACCATGTGCAGCCCCTCCTCTCTTCGCTTCACTGGCTTCCCCTTCCTGAACGAATCCTGCACAAGCTCCTAGTCTTCACCTATAAAGCTCTTCACAACCTTGCTCCCCCCTACCTCTCTGCACTTATCGCCCTCCATACTCCAGCCCGTGCACTTCGCTCCTCCTCTGTCCCTTCTCTCACCCTTCCACGCCTTCCCTGCTCCCCTAAGCGCCTTCGTCCCTTCTCACTTGCTGCCCCCCATGCCTGGAACTCCCTCCCTGTCCACATCCGCCTTGCCCCCTCCCTTCATACCTTCAAATCTCTCCTTAAAACTCACCTCTTTCGCTCTGCTCTGTCTGACTCTTTATCCTGCTGAGCCACTATTCCTATACCTACGATCTGTTTACCCTTATCCTTGCCACATGGACCTGCCTGCTGTCATTCTCATCGTAACCAAGCCAAGTACGTGCACTTGAGACCTCGCATCTTCATGAATGTTAGACCCCTTGTCTCTCCCTCTGTTCCCCTTCCTATGTCTCTCCCCCAGCTCCTGTCGCTCAGATTGTAAGCCCTAGGGGCAGGGACCGTGTCTATTTTATTACTTTGTAAAGTGCCATGTACACTGCTGGCGCTATATAAATGTTTGTTAATAAATAATAATAATAATAATAATAATAATAATCTCTTCTCCAAGCTGAAGAGCCCTAACCTACCAAGCCTCTCCTTGTACGGAAGCTGTTCCATACCCTTTATCATCTTTGTTGCCCTTCTCTGTATCTTTCCTAAAGTAAAGAAAGAAACTTTATCGCATCAGTTAGCAAGAAGCCATCAAAGAACATTTACAGTTCAGAAAACAAAAGTCAGCGCACACATACATTCTATCTGAATCTATCAAGATTTGCTCGGTTATAGACCAGCTAAGGAATGTAACTTCAATTCGTTTGAGGGAGTTACCTGATATTAAACATTGTATTGACACGATACAATCCTCCCTCACAAGGTGACTCAAATAATGAGATAGAAATTCTGTTAAATCTTCAATAACTATAGAATTAAATAAACAAATACCCTCTTCTGACTTGTAGATCAAAAATCAAAGCTTGGTACCATTTATATCTCGTGCAAGAGGGGCTGGACCAGAATCCTTCCTGATTCCAGATGTAGCCTTAGCCTTTGCACTCTTCCTCCCCACCCCCACCCCGGCCCTTATGTCCCTCCAACCCCTGACAATCAGTTTCTAAACCTAATCTATCTATGAAGCTAGACCTCCCCCCGCCCCCCATTCACAGACACTGGGAGCATAAATACTGCTTCCTCTACCTCCATATTACTCAATAATAATTCACTCAGCATCCAGCAACTCATTAGGTGATACTTCTGAAAACAAACCATGAACATCTTTACTCAGAACATCTGTTTGAGTGGCCACAGTTCTTGCTTCTTCTTCATGTGTTTTATGAGAAGTTGTTTCAGCTGCTCAAGTTCAAGCCACAACCCACCCAACATGATCTTAAAACCACCTAAAAGTTCCTTTATCTCCAAAGTTTCTTTCATAAACAAACATGATTGAAAAAATAATGAATTCTTGTCAGCCACTCCTTCTCTCACAGCAGAAGGTCCCTCCATATCTCCCAAAACAGTGGAATTTTTTTTCTCAGACACACTGGATTGCTCATTATATTGTTCATTCAGGGAATTAGGAAATACAGACTGCAAATGATCTGCTGTAGTCACAGAAGAGTTTACTATAGGTAAAACCTCTGATAAAGGAACAAGGCAAGGAAAGAAACCCGTCTTGTTTCCTGTGTGTAAAACACTCTGTGTCAGCTAACCGTGCAGCAGAGACCAGGGAGGATCCCTCTCCGGGTACTACAAATCTAATCTTCCCCGAGTGAAGCATCAAGTTGACTCTACCCCCAAGCTCATTATCTGCCACTCTTCCCATATGACAAATATGATGTTTCCCAACTCTCTCTCACCAACAGGATGCGAGCTTCTGCTGTGAAAACAGTCTCACTCTCCACCCAGTCAGGGCCTAGGGTGAGTTCAACATAACCAGGGTTATCGTCGTCACCATTCCAACTACCCCAAACCCGTTAATACACCCCCAGCCTCAAATCTTAAAACCATCGTCAACAGAACAAGTTGGAGAGCAATCCCCTCCACTCGACCATGATCTCTGCCAGCCACACTCTCCTGCTTCTCACCACCTGCTCCATCAGAGCTGCAGCGCTCCACTCCAGATGGGCCCCCAGTCTCCAACACCAGCCTCCACCTCATGCCCACTGTGTCTTTTCTAGTTCTACTATATCTTTTGAGATGGGGAACCAGAACTGCACCACTATACAAGTTGTGATCACACCATAGATTTTATTCTCTATCCCTTTCCAAATAATTCCTAATAGTCTGTTTGCTTTTTTGGCTGCTGTTGCACATTTAGCTGAGGATTTCAATGTATTGCCCACAATAACTCCCAGATTCTTTTCCTGAGTGGTAATCCCTAATTTGGAACCAGGATTGTGTACATATAGTCAGAATTATTTTTCCCTATGTGTATCACTTTGCGCTTGTCAACATTTCATCTTCCATTTAGTCACCCAGTCTTGCAAGATCCTCCTGTAATTGCTCACAATCCATTTGGGTTTTAACTACCTTGAATAACTTGTGTCATCTGCAGATTTGATCACTTCACTTTTTACTCCCTTTTCTAGATCATTAAGTTTTTGCCTGTCTGCATCCAGACCGGGTCTAGGACAACTACCCTGGCCCTGCCACTCTATGTGCTCTCTCTTTCTCTTCTACAGGCTCATCCTCCAACAGTAAGAAAGCTGAAGGCATGCAAAATGATAGGACATCTAGCGGTTGGTCAATCAGGACTCCTTGGGGTGGAGATGTCAACCCCTCCTGTCTTGAAGTCTGTGTTTACACCAAATGTATAGTACAGCTTTTTCATGTTACCAGAGCAGTGTTCCTGATTTTTTCCCCTTGTCCTTGTGTAACCCGTTTCAAGACTTAAATGTAAGACATGTAAGTTATACCAAAAGTCAGTCTGGATAATGACACACCAACCACAAGTGGGGTGACCCCCAAATGGGGTTCTGACCCACAGTTTTGAAACCTGTGGCAATTTTACTTTGTCAATAGGCAGTCAAATCAAGACAAGGAAAGCAAATTGATCACAGGAGCCAACTTGTACATAAATGAGCACAGATGAATACAAGGCAGGGTACAATTCAGAACATTACCCAGAATAAGAACCGACACAAATAACGAGAAGTGTGTGGAAATCTATGAGCAAATGATATGCTAATGGAGAGCCAGGAATTCATCCCCTTCAGGAATATAATGGGCTGTGATGGTAGTGGCATCAAAGATGCATTGCTCTTCACAGAAAAATCAGATGAGCCAGAGAGGCCAAGTCCACAGCAGGAGAGCAGGTCAAGGTATGTGCTTGGAATTCTTGAATAATTTTAACTGCCTTGACTAGGTAGGTGTGGGGAAAGGAGTTGAGATATCATTACAATTTCAAATGTGAAACAGACAAACATTAGCATGCATGGTGGGTGAGCTTCCAAGTTTGGCTTTGATAAACAAAGTATAGGTACATATGGAATGTGGTTATAAAATTTGGCTGATGTGTTTTTAAAAGGAAGTTCTCAAAGAGAGGCCCAAAGCTACCAAATTCAAACCATATTTCAACCCTTCTGCCCAAGCTTTGTGGTTTAGATCTGGTCTGTGTTTAGATCTGGACTGCAGATTTTATAGTCATTCCTGCATCTAGAAAAAAAAGGAAATACTGCAAAACCATTTGAGAAACGCAGAGGTGTGTAACATGGGGGGAGGAGGGGGGAGTAAGAGTCCGAGAACATGACCGGTTAAGTTCTCCATATACCAACACAGCATTGACCATCTTCAGTTGTAAAAATTGGCCCAAGAAGAAAACCCATTTTCTCTCTTGGATATGGAGCATCCTGGCTTTTTTATACTTGCAAAACCAAAACCCAGTCTCAACACCACTCTAAATCACTTACTTTACAAAACCAACTGCAAGTGAATCATTTTAAATGGTGCCGATTTCTACTGAAAACATGCCAGTTAAATAATGTCAGCTCAGTATCATAGAGACACACTGCTGGGAGATGGTCATGTTTAATTTAGGAATAGGGCTGAAGTGGTGTACCGCTGCGGCAGCATTTACCGGCGGAAAGTTCTCTTCCTCACAAAGCAGCACGATTCGGAAGGGAGAGCTTTCCGCTGCTTGCACTTGCGACTTTCCGCAGTTGCTGCCGCTGTACTGTCGCCATTGCAGATCTCACGTGGAAGTGGCAGGTTTGCCACAAAGTTTCACCTTTCACTTAAGCGCGGCAGCTTTGTATTGCGATTCATTGCCGCATGGTTCCGCTGCCTGGAATGACTCAGCGGTACGGGATCCACCGCCGCAACTCCCTGACCCTACTCTGACCTGTTTGATTGGCTTAGAGACAGACACACAGAGAGACTGCCCTTATCTTTTGTTTCTATTTAAATTTCATTCTACCGCCCCTATAAATGGGGGGGCTGCTACCATTTGATCTCTTTTCTCCCCGCTGTGTGAGGACGAATTTTTACTTGCCGACACCGTGACGTGAGAAGAGAGATTCCTTTTGCTGAGTGAATTTGATCATCTTATACATTCCAAAGAAAGAAAACTTGTAAGTTACTGTGATTACATGATACACATGTATGTGGTTTTGCTGCCGGTTGTTGTTGTTGTTGAGAGTTTTGTTATTAACTTATTACGGAGAGATTCATCCCTTCGCCTCCCCGCCCGGCACTGTCCGAGACCGTGATGAAGGGACAGAGTTTTATTATGGTATGGATGGAACGGGAAGGATGCCAGCTGGCCCCGACACCCAGGCCCACAACGCGCTTCATGCGGTGGTCCCTCTTTGACTTTGACCCTGGGCCTGACAGTCGGGCGGGGGGTGAAAGCTCTGAAGCCACCGCAGTCTCCCAGTTTTATTATGGTATGGAAAGTGACAGGATGGATGCAAGCCGGCAGTGGCAGGGACTGCCAATCCACATGATAAAACAAACGTATTTGCTAGTTATGTGTTATGCTTATGTCTGTGGGTGAGCAGAGCCAAACTGCATGAGACACTTATTATTTAAATTTAAATATAAATATAAAGGATAGATCCTTTAAATATACAAGTTAGACCGAATCATTTTGGTTTTATAATAATCTTACCAATTCTGAAGAGTGTCTCTATGTAAGCCATCACCAGTCCGAATTATGAACACAGTCCAGACACAGGGCCTCAGGCGTGAAGTTGTCCTGTCAGTCAGTCACTCTCACAGCACGCAGCGTGTTGATGGGTGTCCCCCCCTTGGTCACCAGCAGCGCCCACTACCCGGTGGTGGCGGGAGAGGCAGCAGCAGCACTGCTTTCGTTCCATCAGTAAAAACTTAAAGCAGCACATTGGTTTTTAATAAAAATCATTGTACATTAACATTTCAGCTACTTATAGTCACTTACATTAAACTAGCAAAGTTAAATACAGTTGTGGGAGAAAAAAGAAGGGAAGATTTGAACTTGGGTCTCTACAGTTCAAGATTGTACCTTGTCTTCTTCAGCTGGGGCAGCGTAACCACTACGCCAACACATACCCCCTCATGGCCACCCACCTTTAGGGGTTTTATTGATAGATCCTTGCCCGATTGGAATGATTGTTGGAGGTGGTTCCTGTAGGTGGAAGATTGGGCAGGGTGTGAGCATCTCAGTCTCTCATTTTCTAAGAGCAAGGTTCTCCCTTAGGACTGTACTTATGCAGAGACATACCCAAGCCCCATGGACCTGCAGGGACTTAATCAGTCATGCACCATTGAGCTAATGGGTGTGTTTTCAGACATGATGCTTGCTAACTCTCTATGGGGAAGAAAGTCAAATGCCCCGCCACTTTTTTTTTTTTTTTTTGAGCTTCTACCGAAAAAAACAAACAATTTCAATCAACATGGAGTGTAATATTATCAAATAGCTGCTGCTGGCCAACGGTGTGCTTTGAAAATTATCCTTGACAGCTTCTAGTTGACTTAGTTAAGTGCTCAAAAAAACAAAAACAAAAAAAAAAAAAAGAAGAGGAAAAGAGGAGAGGCAAAATATTGCCAGCTCCTTGTGTTTGTGCTTCAGAGAGGTTCTATTAACAGCAGCACCAAAAAAAAATATTTTAAATTGCCTTTAGGGGTTTTATTGATAAGACACCAATATTCAAACCCTAGGTTGCTATGAAGTTACTGAAGTAACTGGGTGCCTTGCCTTTGGTAAGTCAGTAAAGTCACTGTCTCTCAGCCTCAGTTCCTTGTGAGCGAGATCTCTACTTGATTGCATTATGCCTACCCTGGCCAAGCCTTTGAAATGAAAATAGCATTGGAATGCAATGCTATTCAGTTGCAGGAAACCCCTCCCCCCTTATTAGTGTCCTCTTTAGTGTGACTGGCTCAGCTGGCTCGCTAAATCATCCCCACTGTGAACCTGGGGAAAAGATCATTGCCCGCCCCCAATGGTTATGTAGATATACTTGGTGATGTACACTTGGTGATGTGGTGTGTCCCTCTTTTGGCTCAGCGCCGGCAGGCGTCATGTTGCTGCATCAGTCAACTTAAAACTTGGGGAAAAGATCATTGCCCCGCCCCCAATGGTTATGTAGATATACTTGGTGATGTACACTTGGTGATGTGGTGTGTCCCTCCTTTGGCTCAGCGCTGGCGGGCATCACGTTGCTGCATCAGTCAACTTAAAAGAGTAAATTTTTCTTAATGAAAACCATTGTAAATTAATTTTCAAAGTTAAATACGGTTGTAGGAGCACTGGGAGAAAAAAAACACTACTGTATTTAATATACTGTATATATTAGGGAAGTGAGGGGGAAAAAAGGCAGAGAGGAGATTTGAACCCTGGTCTCTACAGATCAAGTCACCTGCAGCAGGCAGACACATTCCCCACTACACCACAGTGATGGTAAAGATAATAATGAGATTCCTCCTATACCACCATCAGGGCCCGGGGTCAGGTCAGGTGCTTGAAAGCTTGAACTCTAGTCCCAGCAATCTAGAGAAGACTGAGTGAGCAGCATCAGTCGCACGGACTTGGAGAGGCGATGCCAAGGTTCAGACTCGGAAAAGCAGAGAGTCAGTCAGCACACCAGCACTGCACAGTGACAGCACTGACAGCTCTCATCAGCTAGCCTAGCCACATATCCACATATAGTCCTGGCGGCTTCCGGCGCCGGCAGGGGGAGGATGAAGCAGGTAGTCAGTCACCATCATTCAATGATCATATTTATATCATCCATCAGAGAATCATGGTGCGCCGCGGAATCGTGTGGAAGGCGGCATAAAACCGCTTGCTGTATGCAGCAATATTGTGTGGCTATTCCGCTAATGTAGGCAACATTGGATAAATACGCAAACTGCAGACATAATGCGTCTGCCGCATCTAGTGGCAGCAAATGCGGAATTGCGGAAATATCACGGGGAAGGCAGTAAGTCACATTACGTGCTGCATTTGCGGAATGGAATGGCGGCGTGGCAAGACCTGCCGCCGCATCAGCCCCTATTTAGGAAATTTGTTTTTAAAATGAGAAGTGTGTGGAGGAAATTATGAAGACATTAAAAATTATGGATTGTGGTGCTAGCAATTTTTGGCATAACCCTGCAAAGGTTTGGGTGAATCAACCAGGGCGCTTTTATACAAGACTGTAAATGCACCTGATTGGTGAAAAAAGCACATTTCCCCCCGGCTCATTTAAATCCTCAAACCGGTTCACATGTGCGTGTTGTATTTTTCAAACTGTCCGTGTGCCGGTTTTGGAATGTGGGTGTTTCACGGACGGTTTCAGAAACTGATGCGTGTTTATTGGCTGTAGATAGTTTAAAATAGACATGCACGTGATCTATGAAATAACGTGCATTGGGTTGACGTACGAGTGACATTGTGCATGCGCGGTAGCGCAGAAACGACCATTTTGTGTGGTGTGCCTGTCTTACCTATCTTCATTCTGGGCTCCTCAAGTTGAGGACACAACTGTTGAGGTGCAGTCACCGCACGGAGAAACCACTGCTGGCAGGCCTGCTAGCTGTTACCGTGCATTATTGGTAGGATATGAGCACGACTGGAGAGGGCTCACATTTCTAAATGTTAATTTTCAAAGATATCGTTAACAATTGCGTTGGGCCAGCGGTGGAGAGCAGGAAAGTTTCTGAGCCACTGATGGCCGGCCTGCTAGCTGTTACCACGCACAGGCGATTTCTGCAATTTGAATTGTAAATAGTGATGGCTTCTTTTAAACAACTGTAAGCATTGTGAGAACATATTCAGTTATTGAGGAGAGGAGGTGGTGGAGAGCTGCAAAGTTCAGAGTCGGGTGGATCCCAGCTTTGTGCCTTGGAGGGAGGGGGGAGGAAATCTGTTGTGATTTGTGAACCCCTATGCCGCAAAGTGGCCAAACGTGCTATGGGAAGCCCCTCGCAACATTTTAGGGAAGTGGCAACATGATAATCAATTTATTTTAAATTGTTTTTTAAACGTTAAAAAAAAATTAATATAGTATCCCTGGGAGGGATTTCTCTCCCTTACATGTGCAGAACACGCCCGTGCATGCGTTTTGATGAACGGAAGCAATTTTGTGAGCCCACATTTCTGCAGCTCATTTCCCTCACAGAACCCTGAAACTGAAAATTGCAAGGGATGAATTTTTCCTACTTTAAGGGCGCTTGTGTGATTGAGGTAGGAATAGGGTTTTTTCAGACCACTCGTTCATCTGGTGATTGCATACAGGATTTTTTAATGTAATTTTTTTAAGTCTCATCTTGTCTTGTACTATCGGCAGTTTTCATCAAACGTTTCTGACTGGTTCCACAAGTCTCACAGAGAGGGATAGTATAATCCATTACCTTTAGAAATATATAGGAAATTACATATGCTTTTGGTTTTGTAGGTGAAACCACGCTGTTGAATTTATTTATTTTTTAATTCATTTTCTCTATGGATGTCTCACTGATTGGATTATAATTTTATGCACATGAACATGGAAAAGAAAATTGGGGCACTTATTGGTGAATTTTCTTTCTATGAAGCTCCCTGCTTGGCTCTCCTCAGCTTGGGTATGTCCTACTTCAGGTACTCAGAAGGCAGAACTCAAATATTCAAATTTGTGGGCGGTTCAGGTGTGGGACACTCCCTACCTCTCCAGTCTGAATTCTTCCGAAGGATCTGGAAGAAAACACAGAATAGCGGGCCACACAGCAGGCCAGAATAGGATGCCCGGATCTTTACTTCCTGCCGGCAGGCCCAGGGTGGACCGGAGTGCCAAGCAGGGAGCTTCGTAGAAAGAAAATTTACCGGTAAGTGCCCCAATTTTCTTTTCTCCCTCAGCTCTCTGCTTGGCACTCCTTAGCTTGGGATGTACCAAAGCTGAACCAAAAACAGGGTGGGAGAAACGAGAACCGGCTAGAGATCCGCCGTAATGGCCTAGAGGACCCTTCACCCAAAGGCAGCCTCCACCAAAGCCATTGTACGAATCTTGTACTGTCTAGAGAATGTATGCACTGAGGAACACGTAGCCGCCCTGCAGATCTCCCAGCAGCAGGCTCTGTCCAGCATGGCCCATGAAATGGCCGCCAAACGTAGCAAATGTGCCATAACCCCCATCGGTGGAGGCTTGTTCGCTGCCTTGTACACTTCCATGTTATAGCAGCGAATCCAGCGTGCAATCATGTCCTTTGATGTTGGACACCCAAGTTCTGAACCCCTGTATCGGATACACAGGCTGGCCGATCTGGAACCCATAGTCATTTGGCAGATATAAACCTTCAGTGATCTGCGAACATCCAGTTTGTGCCAGACCTTCTCCTGGCGATGTCGTGGACTAGGGCAGAAGGTGGGTAACATGATCTCCTGAGCCCTGTGAAAAGCTGAATTGACCTTTGGAATGAAAGGCAGATCCATGAGTAGAATCACTCTGTCCTCATGAAAAACGTACAGATGTTGCACTGTGGAGAGAGCTGCCAACTCGGAAATCCTTCTGGCCAACATGACGGCTACCAGAAAGGCCACCTTAATGGACAGAAAGTACAGTGAGACTTGACCCAACAGCTCGAATGGGGGTTGAGCGATGGCTGTGAGGACCATGTTCAAGTTCCAGGAAGGAAAACGGTGGAGCTATTGCACGAGCCGCTTTGAGGAATCTCCCCACCTGCTTGCTCCTGGTAAAGCGGGCCCTGGACCCCTCCTCCCAGGATTGCTCCGAAAGCCAACGCTTACCTAGCCAGGGTGGAGGGCCGAAGCTTCTGCTCTAGGCCATCCTGTAGGAACTCCAGCACTTCATGCGTGGAGAGGGCACGTTTGTTTCCGCCCCTGGTCTGTCTCCATTGGAAAAAATGTCTCCACATGGCCGCAAAGATCCTGTTGGTAGAAGCCTTGTGAGACATCATGAGAGTCTTGACGACTCTTTCCGAGGAACCCTTCATCACCCTCAGGGCTTCCCTTTCAGTAGCCAGGCCATCAGCTGAAAATACCCGGGATCCTCATGCCTTAGTGGTCCTTGGGTGAGGCAGTCTGGCCGGTCTGGGAGGCGGACGGGGGGGCCCTATCTGGAGCACCATGAGGTCTGAGAACCATGGGCGTCCTGGCCAATATGGGGCGATCAGACTCACCTCGGCTCTGTGTCTTCTGATTCTCTTTACTACTCGCCCCAACACTGGGGTTGGCAGGAAGGCACATGCTAGACCCCGCAAGTCATGGTAGCTGCAGAGCATCTATCGCCACCGCCGCTGCATCTTGCAAAGTAGGTGGGTACCTTGTGATTGGCACTGGATGCGAACAGGTTGACGGCTGGGGTTCCCCCACCGTCGCGTTAGCCATCTAGACATATCCTGGTGCAGCTCCCACTTCCCTGGGTCCATAGTCATCCGGCTGAGCCAGTCCGCTTCTATGTTGTCCACTCCCCTGATGTGGACTGTCCTGACTAATCTGAGCCTGGGATCCACCCATTGGAACAGCCGCTGCGCCTCTAGCTGCAGGGACTTCGGCCTCGATCCCACTTGGTGATTGGCATATGCCATTGCTGTGGTATTGTCTGTCTGCATCAAAACATGGCTGTTTCTCAGGTCATGTTCAAACTCCATCAATGCCAGGCGAATTTCCCGAAGCTCTAGGAGGTTGATGCTGAGGGACGCTTCCTCCTGTGACCAACGGCCCTGTGTCTTCTTGGTGCCTGTAAGCGCTCCCCCATCCCCCGAGGCTGGCATCTGTGGTCACTGTGATCCTGTGGGGTATGATCAGGAGGACTCCCTGTTGTAAGGGGGACACCACTGCCCACTAGTCAAGCTGCTTGGCTAGGGTCTCCAGGATCCTGACGAGCTTGTGCTTCCGAGTCATGA
>QEPC01006157.1:468015-483769 GCA_003113815.1 Sphenodon punctatus
GGGGGGGGGGGGGTGAGTTCGCCTGCCTGTTGCTTTTCAGGTTCGGAGTCTGGGGATGGTTTTGGATTCGGGCCACTATCTGGCTTCGACCTTCTCTCTCCAGGCCCGATCTGGCCACTCTCATCCATGCCTTCATCACCTCGAGGCTAGACTACTGCAACACGCTCTACATGGGGCTTCCCTTGTTTCTGGTTCGGAGGTTGCAGCTAGCGCAGAATGTGGCAGCCCGTCTCCTGACAGGGGCAGGGCGGCGTGAACACGTAACACCAGTGCTCCGCGCTCTGCGCTGGCTGTCTATAGCGTACCGAGCCAGATTCAAGGTGTTAGTATTGATTTATAAAGCCCTGCACGGTCTGGGCCCCTCATATCTCGGGGACCGCCTCGCCCTCCGCGCCTCAGGGCGATCCCTTTGGACCACCGGGGGCACCTTTCTGGCCAATTCTTACAGACACGCCAAAAGGCCAACAGGCCCAGGGCCAGGCGAGCCTCCTCCGGGAGGGAATTCCATAACTGTGGCCCAGCCACCGAGAACACCCTCTCTATTGTGGTCCCCCGTCTTACACGGGGGACCTCCAGAAAGGCACCCCCGGTGGACCGAAGGGATCGCTCTGAGGCACGGAGGCCTTCGGAGGGGAGGGAGGGGGGTTGGTTTTTAGTGATGTTTTAAATTGCTGGGGGTTGATTTATTGTTGTTTTTTATTGTTATATTGGGTTTTATAATATTGTACGCCACCCTGAGATGCCGTGGGTATGAGGGGGCGGCTAACAAATGGAAATAAATAAATGAAATAAATAAGGGTCTGAGGAAGTTCTGCAATGACCGAAGGTGGAGCCTGGCCTACTGCGCCGCCTCGCGAGAGCCATGAGTCTCGCAGTGCTCCGGAGAGGGCGTTGGTCAGTCGGCCGATGCGTTCCTCCTCTATCGAGACTCGGTTCGCCGCTGTGTCGATGATCACTCCCAGATGCGGGAGTGTTCTGGTTGGGACGAGATGACTCTTGGGGAGGTTGATGACGAACCCGAAGCTCTGTAGCATATGCACGGCCACCCGCAAGTGCTGGATCGCTGCGGGGCGGGACGCCAAACAGATTAGTATGTTGTCCAGATATGGGTAGACGCGGACCCGCTTCTAGCGGAGTATAGCTATAAGCGGGACCAGTACCTTACTAAACATGCGGGGAGCTGAGGCCAGACTGAACGGCAAGGAGGTATACTGCCAGTGCGTACCCCTGTAGTAGAATCTCAGCAGCACCCTGTGCTGGTGGACAATGGGTACGTGTAGGTAGGCATCCTTTAAGTCAATTGAAGAGAGCCGGTCCCCGAGTTCCAGGGCCTGCAGAATGGACTTGAGGGTCTCCATCCGAAACTTCTTGTACCTCGTGAATCCGTTCAGGAATTTGAGGTCGAGCACCACTCATGCTTCCCCGTTCCTTTTGGGGACGAGGAACAACAGTGAGTACAGGCCCCTGCCCGGTTCCGTGTCTGGGACTGGTTCAATCGCCCCGATGACAGCGAGCCTTGCTATGGCCGATTTCATGAGACGCCTCTTTGCCGCGTCCCTTGAGGCCGGCGACCCCACAAATCTGGTCAGTGGCCAGGCCGTCAGCTTGATACCGTACCCCTCCCTGACTACCAACTTCACCCACCCATCTGTGGTGTGCGCGCACCATACCGGACCAAAATGGGTCAGGCACCCCCCGAGAAGGGATAGACCATTGGTGGGCTTGGCTGTGCCATCATTGGGGGGTCTTTGGGCCTGGCTGTTTGGCATTGGGCCTTGGCCTGTTGCTGTTGTTATTGCTGGCCCTCTGGGCAGGGTGCCAGCCAGCTTTATGGTACTTATTCTTGGAATAGTACTAGTGGGCGGCTCCCCTCGAGTATCCCTGTCTAAACCATTGGGAACAAAAAGGAGCCCGCCCTATTCCTCCCTTTGTCCGTATTTGGCGTGAGGACCTTTTTCTTCTCCTCCTCCGCCATTTCCTCCAGCATTTTGTCAAAAGTGGGGCCAAAAAGCTTGCCCTCCTCGAACGGACCCAAGGTCAGGGTGGTTTTTGACACCAGGTCCGCTTTCCGCGTACGGAGCCACAGCCGGCACCTGGCCGCCACATTAGTAGCTGCTGCCTGTGAGCTGGCCCTCATTCAGTCTATGGAGACATCCGCGATATAGAATGCTGCCGAGATGATCCTGTCCATCCTGGCAGCCTGTTCCCGTGGTTGCAACTCGGGGTCTCTCGCCTTCTCTGCCCAGCTAAGGATTGCACTTGCGGCAAAAGTGATGGCCGTATCGGCCCTAAGGGCTTTTGACATGGCCTCGAACAGTTTCCTCAGAGAGACCTCCACCGCCCTGTCGGTCTGGTTTTTGGGCAGCGGGTCTCCCTGCGGGGGGGGGGCTGCTGAGTCTCTAGCGAGGGCGGCCGCTACCAGGTCGACCCTTAGTAGGGCAAACAGGGAGGCTTTCTCCTCTGGGAAAGGATAGAGGTTTGTTGGCCATTTCCAGGGGCCTGCTCTCCTTAGTGGGTGTTCCCAGGCTGATTTGATGACAGCCTTGAACGTGGCAGGCAGGTGGGTGCCTTCTTGGGCTTGAGGAGCAAGTTCCTTCTCACGTCGCAGTTCCCTGCAGCAGGGGCCTCATCTGCTGGGATCAGGCCAAGTGCATTAGTGACCCTAAAAAGGATCTTGTTGAGTGATGCCGTGGTGAACAACTTCTGCTCCTCTTCGTCTGTAGACTCCCCACTCTCGGCCCATTCCCCTTCCTCCGCCGAAGACCTGGAAGACTCGGGTGGCGATCGCGTGTGCTTAGGTCTCTTAGCCTTGTTGCCACTCGTTCTCGGCCCCTTGACCATGTATCCCTTGCGTTCCAGCAGTCTGACCAGATCGATGTCGGAGGCCCCCCTCCCCGCTATCCAAGTCCGATCCTGATCCCACTGAAGATGGCCACGGGGACAGGTTGACCTCCTCTGGCTAGTGAGCCCTTGCCGCTGGTTGCTTGCCTTTGCTCACATTCCTGGAGTTTCCCTTGAACTTTCCCGGTTGCACGATTTGTGAGCTGATGTTGCTCATCTGGACGCTGAGCATGCCGATTGCCACCGCAATGGAGCTGAGCAGATCCGATTCTCGGAAGGGCTGGGCCAGATGCTCCAGTGTCAGGGTGGGGGGGGCCTCTCCGCTCAGGCGAGGTGCACTTCTCCCGGGCTCTGGTGTGTTGCGCTGTTGCTTTCTGGTCGGGCTACTGCTCCCTCGCCCGTTGTGTCCTTGTGGTTGCCATCTCTTTGGAAACCAGATAGCCATAGTAAGAAAAAAAAATTTAAAATGTAACAGGCCAAAATGGCTACGATCATGTGACCCAGCCAAAATGGCAGTGCCCGTGTCTCTACATGGAGCGTCCAAGATTGTGGCACCCATGTGACAAAGCCGCCCCACGTGTTCAAGTCAACATGGCTGTGCCCATATCGACCACGTGGTTGGGTCAAAATGGCAGAGCCCCTGGGACCACGCGGGCTCTACTGCCGAGCGGGAGAATGTAAGCGCCGTAAATGCCCTCTGGCCCCTACCGCTCAAACCGCCCGGTGCAGGGCATGTCATAGTGCCGAGCCGGCCCCTGCGGGGGACGCCCCCTCCAAACCTCCACTCAAGCCACCTGGCGCAAACTGCGTCGCCGCGGGGGCGGGGGGTGTCAAAAAAAAACCACTGGGGCCCTTAAAGCGGCGCTGGGAGCCTCTCCGACATGAGATCTCCATCCAACGGGTCCCCCTCCTGTCTGCTATGACTGAGCCAGTGGAGAAAAGCCTGATGCCCGTTGCTCCTCAGTGCGGGGTCAGCTGTCCCCCCGCCCCCAGCACTTGCCGGTGCGGCCCTGGATGGCCTCATCCACCCCTCCCCCATAAGGGGGAGGTTGGGAACTGGAGGGCTCCAGAGTAGGGTCCCCCATCCTCTAATGCTGCCACAGGCGGGCGAACCGCCAGAGTACATGGAGCAGCCCCTTATACTCCCCTACCACTGCCCCTAGGCGGCCGAACTGCCGGAGTCCGAGGGGGCAGCTCCTTCGGCTCCCATAGCCCCACATGGGGGGGGAGGAGAGTAGAGTAAGTCCCTTACCCTCTCCTCGGCAGGTAAAGCTGCAGCTCACCAGACCACAGATGGTGGGTGGCTGGCAGCAGAGGAGCCTGCTGTGATCCCTGGCTGGGAACCTCCCGATTCCCCTTCGGGGAGAGGAGGGGGCAAGCAGGCTCCTGGTCCCGGCTCAGCTCTACCCAGCACCATCGAAGAGGGAAGGGGAGGGAGCAAGCCCTCAAGAACGAGAAAAACACAAACTAAAATAATAAAGGCAGCTCTCCGAAGGCAGTCCAAGGAACCAGGTCTGCTTCTGGTATCTCCGAAAGCAGAACTCAAACCGGAGAGGTGGGGAGTGTCCCGCACCTGAGCCACCCACAAATTTGAATATTTGAGGTCTGCCTTCCGAGTACCTGAAGCAGGACACACCCAAGCTGAGGCGTGCCAAGCAGGGAGCTGAGGAAGAAAGTTATAATTTCTGTCTCTTTTGTCCACTACAGATCTTGTGAACAGTTATTTGCTATGCATTTCTCTAGCTTCTAGAATGCCAAGAAATGCTGTAGCATTTCTTGCATACCAAGGACCTTGCCCATTCTGCAATATGACCCTTCAAGATGGTTAGAAGTAATTTTCTTGAACAGAAAACGATGCCCAAATGGAACCCTGTTGATTTGCCTCATATTTTTCAATGCATTGCTCTGTAAAACCATGTATTTTTATATTCCCCCACCCTCCCTTCCTCTCTCGTGTTGCAGGTCTTCTGGTAGAGTTGATAGGCATGCGGGTCAGGGCTGCCTCTGGCCCTTTGGCCACCGACAGGCTGGCAGTCATGGGCCCATGTCTCAATCCATCTCCCCCCCCCCTGTTCATCCAACTCCCCCCCCAAACCCCCTTCTTCTGCAGGTCTTCTGGAAAGGAGCAGATGACCCACCCAGCCCACACCCGCTGTCTGCCAGGGATCCTGTTCGGGGAGCCACCTGAGGGCAAGTGCCTCCATGGGCCCTTGCTGGGGCTGCCTGTGGTCCGTTGGCCACCGACAGGCCGGAGGCCATGGGCCCATGCCTCGACCGCTTACCCCCCACCCCTCTCTGTTCTCCCAACTCACCCCAGCCTTCATCTGCAGGTCTTCTGGAGAGGAGCAGACAACCCACCCAGCCAACGCACGCCATCTGCCGGGGATCCTGTTTGGGGAGTCACCTGAGGGCAAATGCCTCCATGGGCCCTTGCTGAGACTGTCTGTGGCCCGTTGGCCGGTGGCCATGGGCTCACGCCTTGACTGCTTACCCCCCACCCCTCTCTGTTCCCCCAACACCCCAACTCACCCCCACCCTTCCTCTGCAGGTCTTCTGGAAAGGAGCGGATGACCCACCCAGCCCACAACCGCCGTCGGCCAGGGGTCTACCTGAGGGCAAGTGCCTCCGCTGTTTATCAGTTACTCCAATGCCCCCACCCTCCCCTTACACAGTACTTCCCCTCTTCTGGAACTATACTCCTTAAACGGTTGAAGTTAAATGACAACCACTGAACTTGCCTGCTCGAGAGTCATTTCTCACTACACCAATCCCTTCCCTCTGGTTCCCCCTCCCCTCTATTCATTCTACTGCTTTGGAATAGGAGGCTATAAAGAATTACTTGTATTCCTTTTTATAAAATTTGGAAATGTCTTGCCCCTGTGTCACGGAGTTGGGGTCCACTACCCCACTTTTCTGGGTTAGGTGACTCAGTTTCCCTCACCTGCAGCCCATCTGAATCAGTTCTCTCTCTAGCTGATGTCACCCAAGTTCCAGAGGCTTCCCATTCTCAGACTCTTTCTCTCTGGGTTCGCAAGTGCTTGAGGGCACATGATACTCAGAATGTGTTCCCCAATGTGAGACAACAGAAAGCACTTCTTAGTAAAGAAGAAAGTTTATTGATTACATAAACAAAGATAGTTTGAACGCAGAGTGGCAAATAAAACAAAAGTAAATAACGCAATCCTAGTCTGTACTGAGTAAGTCCCTAGTTAAGACCTTACCCTACGAAAAGTCCATGAGCTTGAGTCCATTTCTTAGCCAGGTGTAGCGAGGCTGGGCTTTTAGTCCTTAAGCTGGTTAGAAAGCAAAGTTTCTTCTCTCAGCACATTGTTTCAGCAGGCTTGCTGACAGGCTCCTGCCCTCCAGATGTAATCCACTACTCAGTGAGTCAGAGGTTGCGTGAGAGCCCAACAGTAACTGTCCTCTATGGGTTCAAATGTCCCTTATAAGCCCTTGGGGGGGAAAAACCCTAGTTTCTTCTGGAGTCTTCCAAGAAGTTCTTTTGTTTTTTCCTTTCCTCTTCTGTGCCTCTGGGCTCACTCATGTATGCAGTTTCCGCTCGTTTACATGCTTAAAGCTGGTGCTAGACACACTCACACCTTTTGGAAAGACCTCTGTTTACATATCAATGCCCCGGGGGGTGGGGGGCCTGTGTTGCTATTTCGCAATGTTTCAGATTCGTTTCTACAACTTAATAGTACATGTTACCAACTGATTTCTATAAATCAACGGTGCATGTGGCGGTGGAGGCGGTGGCTAAAGCCACTTTTCGTCAGTTGTATCTGGTATGGAGGCTTCGGCCATACATCTCCGGGCCCGATCTGGCCACTCTCATCCATGCCTTCATCACCTCGAGGCTAGACTACTGCAATGCACTCTACGTGGGACTTCCCTTGTTTCTGGTTCGGAGGCTGCAGCTAGTGCAGAATGCAGCAGCCCATCTTATGGGGACGGGACAGCGTGAGCACATAACACTGGTGCTCCGCGCTCTGCACTGGCTGCCTATAGCGTACCGAGCCAGATTCAAGGTGTTAGCATTGATCTATAAAGCCCTGCACGGTCTGGGCCCCTCATATCTCGGGGACCGCCTCGCCCTCCGCACCTAAGAGCGATCCCTTCGATCCACCGGGGGTGCCTTTTTGGAGGTCCCCCGTGTAAAATGGGGGGCCACAGTGGAGAGGGCGTTCTTGGTGGCCGGGCCGCGTTTATAGAATTCCCTCCCAGAGGAGGCTTACCTGGGCCTGGGCCTGTTGGCCTTCCGACGTATTTGCAAGACTTGTCTGTTTGCCCAGACCTTTGGAGGGGAAGGTGAGAGGATGAGGTAGGGGGTTGGTTTTAGTGATGTTTTATAAATCGCTGTGGGTTTGTGTTTTTATTGTTGTTTTTATTATCGTGTTTTTATAATGTTGTAAGCCGCCCCAAGATGCCATTGACATGAGGGGGCGGCTAATAAATTTAATGAAATAATAAATAAATAAATAAATGTATGTCCCCTCTGTTCATGTGTGACCCTATGTTCCTTCGTGACACCCTGTGTAATTCACCATTCTGTAGTAGCTGCATAAAGGTGATTGGCAAAGCATGTCTATGCAGTAAGGAATGCTACTTTTACCGTCGCCCATTTTTTTTTTTAATCTCCCCCCCCCCCACACCCCCCGGGCTTCTTTAATGGCACGTCATTGTCTTTTGGTGTCACCCCATTTCCAGTTATTGTGAAGTTACCAGTTTTTTTTTTCACATACTTAATTTTAAAGGAATTAGAGATGGCCAAAAGTGACATATTGCCAAGTCCAACATTCCCAAGACTGCTGTCCTACGGTATGGAATATCCAAAATTCCTTCCAATTTTTTTCTTTTTTTAATCACAGGAATAATCATAAAGTTCAAAAGTTTTTTTAATAAGAGCTATAGATGAAATGTTTCCTGATGGATACAATGCACATGAAAAAAGTACCCAGAATAATGTAAACACAATGACACATAGCAGCTGTTTGAATATTAACTTTGGCGGGGGGGGGGGAGAGAAACAAAATTGGTTTGTTGCTCACTAAACCATTTACTATTCTCAACAGACTGAGCAAAGTCTAATCTCAGCTCTGCACTGTCTCCCTCTCCTGATCTGGCATGTTTGCATCTTCTCACTTTTGCAGAGCACCAATATCGCATACACAACCAATTCTATCTCAATGCTTTTTTTTTCTGGACCGAAAAATAAACCACCAATGAAGCATTCCCAGTCTGCTTCTTCTCTGCCTGACGCACACTCTGACTGCATCTTGCACCACCAGTGCTAATTATGCGTGCCCGTGTCATCAAATTACAGATGTCATCCTGGCAAGACTGTCGTCTCCCAAATGGTGCTAGAATTTATTTATTTATTTTAAATCAAGAAGAAATTTGTTTCATTTTCTATCTTCTATTCCAAAAAACAATTTGTCCTACCAATTACTTTAAAAGAAAATATTTATGTATTGCTGATTAAAACATATTGTATTATTAGTAGTATTTTAATGATAAAAACTAACTATTTCAGAAACAATTCAGTAACTGAACATGGCTCTGGCAAACCCAGACAGCTCATCTGGACGATCAAAAGCTGCACACTGGACTTGAGCAGAAACACTGGTGTTCATAGAAATATGGGGCTAAGACCACTTCCAGACACTTATTGGGAAGGTCTTACCGGAATACAGGAGTCTTTGAGGAAATTGCAGCTATCATGAGAGTGCGGGGGGCTTTAGAAGAACTGCATCCCAGCTAAGGGCAAAGGCACTGCAAGGTGAATACAAGAAGTTAAAACTTCATAACAAGAAGTTGGGGAATGATCGACGTGACTGGGAATACAAGGAGCGCCTTGATCCATTCCTTTACCTGTCCAACAAAAGTAGTGTGTCCTCATGTGGGTGGAAACCACGTTATTCGAACGGGTGGACTGCCTACTGGTGCGGAAGTGCATGGCAATGATTCACCAGATGAAAAGGAACATGGAGACTGAGGAACAAATGATCCTGCACAACATGCAAGCAATGAACTCTGGTGACGATGAGGATGAAGGCTCCGATGACAGCGATACACAGCAGTCCAGCAGGAAATTGCATGAACCTCCAGTTATCATATTGGAGACTGTGGAACCAGTCAACCATGGCGCACAAAGTCTGTTGAGTGCTGATGTGACAGATGGGCAATACTTGCAAGACCGTATTAGTTCACCAGATACATACTGTCACTGCATGCATATTTTAACATGGATGAATTTGGCATTGAGCATACAATCTAAAACACCAAAAATAAACTAAGTAAGGCTAATAGTTTATTATAAAAGAAAATGTTTACCTGAATCAAGCTTTTTTCACCAATTCAGTTGATAAATATTATGACAGTTCTCTCATTGAAATTATGTTTAAAATGTGTCAATGCACCAATACTGTAGGTACAATTTTTTTAAATGGGTGGTAAATATTTACTATTAGTATGGCATTCATGTAGAGGGGATTATAGGTTTTTCATAATAATGCTGCTAAGTATCCCACCAATTGCACGTTTGAGATTATTATATAAAAAACTTTAAAATGGTAAGAGTCGATTCAAATACTGTGCACTCTACATCTAGAAGTATAATACAAAACAGAACACAGATCAAAATACTGTCATCATTAATAAAATCAAAAGTGGCGTACCTACTAATTGATGCATTGTTATGGGAACTAATGTTATAATTTTGTATTTCCGAAAAGGAAGCGAAATCCCCGGTTCCAGTTCTGATGTGACCTCACGCCCCAAGAAGAAAACCGCCACTGAACGCATGCAGAACTTGAGAAAGCAACGAGCCAAGACCCGTACAGCACTTGCTAGAGAACTATCCAAACAAAGCAAGGCTGCTGTGACTGATATAGCAAGTGCTTTCAAAACATCAATGAAGGACGCCATGCAGGAGATGGGCAATCACCACCAATCCTTGCAGGAGATGCTGGACAGGCAACATTGGGAAAGACTGAGTTGTCATTGTATATCACACAAAAAATGAATCGCTGAACTTTCCAAAGTAGCCACAGCTGTAGAAAATATAGCGGAGAAAGTATCCACAAACGCAATAGCTCAGCCTCTATGCAATATTTCTCAAGCACATACACCACCGCGCACGGTTGTGCAACCTGTTGCATCTTGCTTTGAATCACCCGCTTGTGCCCAACGAAGAGTGTTACATTTTTGGAGAGTTGTTGCAATGTGAAACTAATTAATCTGAAAAGTACACAGCATTCAAAAGCTGCCACTGTAATCATTGTGAACAACTGTCAAATTTAAAATGGTACAAAAAACTGACTGTTTTCTCGTTGCAATGTGAATGGAGTATGAAAAGCGCTATAGTGGTCATCATCATTAGAACATTGGTACTGTCTTGCAGTGGACTTTGGGGAGGAAAAAGGGTGTGGGGGATTCATCGGAAGGTCACTATACGTACTGTGTGCTTGAAAATTACATTTTTGAGAGAGGGAGTTGACCATCCCGTTGTTTAACAGTTAACAGTAATTACACCTGTTCACATACCAGGAAAAAAGTCCAGTGTGCAGCTTGCAATAAGCTACGTCACCTGTTCTTTCAGCTTTTGATTTGCAGCAATAATTTCTTGTAAAATCATTGCTGACTTCAATGCTTAAAATCAGTTGCCTTTCAACCTCCCTCCAAACCCCAGTAACCAAAGTTTCTGAAAGCTAAGAAGGGATTGAGTATGTTCACATCAACAATATCGAACAAGTACTCTGCACGTTTGTAGTTGTGGACTTTTGCTATTCTTCGTATAATCATGCATTCCTAAAAAATAATATCTATTCCAGACATTTTATTATATTGACCCATGGACATCCAATCCATTACCTTTGGGAATTATGAGTGTCTGTGAATAATCACTGTCATAAATTTTAAAATTCAAACAAATAAAGCTTTAATGTGGTTTTATAATCAACAGCTTTCAAAAAAATAAGTCAACATAATTGTTTGGCATTGTACCTATGAATGCATAACCAGTAGGTACTGCATAGTAAATCAAGACCACCTTGAAACATATATGTTGTCTGATTTTACAGTAATTTATTTATTTATTTATTTATTTTTTTAAACCAGACAATTCTGGCGACACCATTACGGTGATCCTATTCAAAGATTGGCCTATTTGGGGACTGTATAATTCATTAACATCCAGTGTCATTACAGCAAATATTCAACTCTTTTCGAAAAATGCGAGAAAGTAACTTGAAAAAATATATTTCAGGTATCCAAATATGCTTCCTCCAACTTTTGAAAACAAATAAGAACACAATTTTGAAAAGAGGAACAACATTAGAAAAGTTAAACATAAAGGCTAAGCATTTTATTATGTTTATAACAATAGAAAACAGAGAAGGCACTGAGCAGCTTCAGGCGTCATGGAATGGTATCGACCTCTGGAACTGGAATGTTGTTGTCGGGGGCATCAGCTTCTGCATCTTCATCCCCATCCCAAGCCAGTGCTTGGCCATCCGTCTGGACCACATTGTGTAAAATGCAGCAAGTGACCACTTCCTCAGCAGCATTGTCTAGTTTCATGTCCACACACTTCAAAAGCATTTGAAAACGGCCTTTAAGCAACCCAAAGGTCCTTTCCACAAAGTTGCAGAAATGACTGAAACGCAGATTTTACGATCACCTGCAGGTGACTCTCCATCATCATATACCCTGAGGAGCCATAGCGCCTGAGGGTATGCCTTGTCCCAAAGCAATACTGGATGGACAAGCACGCCCTCAATGACAATTACAGGGTCTGGGCTTAGTATCCCCCTGTATTTTCTGTGAAAGAGTGGTGATGAATGCAGGATTCTAGAATCATGGACTGAGCAGGCATGCCCTGCGTAAACATCCCTGAAGAAGAGCTGTGAATCTGCAACTGCTTGCAGCACAACAGAATGATATTTTTTTCCAGCATACATAATTTTCTGGCTCCTCCACGGGGGCTCATATTTAAATATGGCTCCTATCGACATTACTACTGATCATCTAAAAGTGCCCCCAGTTCGATAGCTGAGTTATTATTATAAGCACTTATATAGCACCAACAATGTACCTGGTGCTTTACAAAGAATAAGATAGACACGGTCCCTGCCTGGGGGCTTACAATCTAAAGACAGGGGGAGGGGAGACAGGGAAGGGGGAACAGAGTGAGAGACAAGGGATGTGACATTNGCATGGCATTGTCAGTCCTCCTCAGTATCATGAACTACTGGACTCAGGCTGTGACTGGGGTGTTTTACAAGGACGGGTGCCTGTGTTTTGTGTTTATAAATTATTTATTTTAAGCTCGATGTGCATGCAAACTGTGTTTTGTATGTTAACCCTGGGAACTTCTTGCTGCTGGGTTATGCCGCCTACCGTTGCCCTGGCTCCGCCCATAGGCTCACCGGCCTTACTGCCCCTCCAGTCTCAAAACCCACCAGCCGCCCCTGGTAGGACTAACACAGAGGTTTACAGCTACTCAGTCAACGATTAGAGAAGCAGAAATACACTGACAAATTCCAGGGTAGCCAACTTGGTTTATTCTTTCTCCAAGCTGCTGCTAACAGGCAGCAAGAGGTGAATCTGACTAGCCAATGAATGTTCTAGTTGCTTATCAACTCCTCTGGAGAGGTTGGGAAAAATCCAGTCTTTTCAGTGAAAGACTGTTCCTATGCATCTACTGTTGTGTCTATTCTTGATTTTAAAATTACCAAACTATGGCGCTTGTATTAGCTCCCTGCATTATTCCAGATGTTTCTGGCTATCACCATCAGGAAACCTTTCTGGATATTCAGTATAAGTTTTCCTTTGCTTAACAATTTCACACTCCTACTTTAGGGCCTGTCTCCACTGGAAACTTTTTTAAAATTCTTTTGTTGATCCAGTTTAAATACAGATTTTTAGGTCCAGTAGCAGAGACCCAGTTTGCAAGGATACAAGACTATAGATTTTGAAAGTGGGAATGTTAGCCCCAGGTGGATGCTCTGGCTTCATGTCAGATAACCATCGTCTCGCTCCATTAGGGTAATGGGGCTGGTGAGAGAGTTCGTGCGGCAGTGCCTTGGCAGTAACATCTTGTTTGCGGCTAGGCATGTCCCGGGAATTAGCAACGGGATTGCCGACGCACTCTCTCGCCAGCAGATGGAGCGTTTCAGACAGTTGGCGCCGGAGGCCAGGCAGGATCCAGAGGAACTTCCGCCGGGGATCTGGAACATTGGACTCTAGAAATGTTCCAAGCGGTGCAGGGGTCTTTGGCACCCTGCACTAGAGCAACATACTCCCAAGCTCTGAGCGAATTTCAAAGGTACCAGGAGGAAAAAGGCTGGAAGACCCAATTTCCTATTACGGAGGCCCAGTCAATACAATTCGCAATTAGCTTGAGAAAGCGGGGGCTAGCACCTCAGACAATTTCGGGTAAATTGGCAGCATTAGCTTTTTATAATAAACTGGCAGGTTTCACGTCCCCTAATGAGGGTTTTTTGGTTAGGAAAATGCTGGAAGGGTAGCAAAGGGAATCCCCACAAGGACCCGATAGTAGGCAGCCCATAACCCCTAAAATACTGCAGCAAATATGTATTCAGCTACCCGACGTTTGTTTCTCGGCCTTCGAGAGTGTAACATTTAAGAGCTTGTTT
Organism: Sphenodon punctatus; assembly: GCA_003113815.1. Taxonomy (NCBI): domain Eukaryota; kingdom Metazoa; phylum Chordata; class Lepidosauria; order Sphenodontia; family Sphenodontidae; genus Sphenodon; species Sphenodon punctatus. Next base: position 481,515 of record QEPC01006157.1, read on the forward strand.
AAGTTGGCATTTTTCTGAGCTTTCCGGGTAAGCGAAATTACGGCCGAAACAACAAGGAATCAAGGGGGAGTCGTAGTCGACATAGAGGACGTTNAGAGGTAGGAGGAGAACCAGTCGAGGGCAGAGTCCCGGAATCCCAGGGAGTGGAGCGAATCAAGCAGGAGGGAATGGTCAACAGTGTCGAAGGCAGCCGAGAGATCAAGGAGGACAAGAATAAAGGCGGTTGGATTTTAGCAAGAGTGGTTTCAGTGGAGTGAAGGGGGTGGAAGCCAGATTGGAGGGGGTCAAGGGAGGCGTTGATGGAGAGGAGGTCGAGGCAACCTGTATTTCTCATAAGTACCCTCTAAAAATGTGCATATATGGTAACCCTACCTGCTGGAGGCCGGATTCTCCCACATCTTGCTAACCATCTGATGGGAGAGTCCCCTCCCACCTGCAGTGCTGAGTCCCAACCCTGGGGGCTCAGGCTCAGCATTGTATATAGGGCTGGAAAGAACTCCCATGATTTACTTGCTTCTTGAAAGCTAGCGAGTGGTTTTATAAAGCTCCGTATCAGAAGTCACTGTAAGAGGGAAATAATTTTTCTTGCATGTTGAAAGCCCTTAGAGTCCTGTCCCTAGTTCACAGGCAGGACTTCAATTTAAAAGTGCAGTACAGAGAAAAGCAGAATCATAGCTACGTCCCACAGCAGCCTTTCCTCATTGGTCCAGGCAGTTTAATTTCCATCAGCAGGGAAACTGATGAAGTTCCAGCAGGGTTACAGGGCATAGAGCTCAAAATAACTTCCCTGGGCAGCTACATCTAATTGACAATGCTGAACTGCCTGGGTCACCAAGTTGTGCATTGCAAAGCAACATGTGAAACACCACTCACATGCTATATAAGATTGGATTTGGATTTTTTTCAGTTTTTTTCTCAGGCAGTACATTCCCCTAGGAAATGTACCATAACACTGAGCTCAGCTTGAAAACCCTGGTACAGCTGCCATGGGTGTAAGAGCAAAGACTCCAGACTTTTTCCTATTTTTTCCCATGACAGTACATGCAGAGAAGTCAGAAATGCAAATTACTGTATCTTTAAACAAAGTCTATTTGTTTTCTCATTCATATCAAGCAGTACTTCGATAATGCTCCTTTACAGAGTAGTGCATCTCAAACACCTAACTGTTACAGGAAACATTATTTCTTCTGTTTACTGCTGAAGTGCTTAGAGACCAGCTAACAATAATAGGGCCCACTGTACTAGTTACTCTGCAAACAGAGTAATAGATTTCCTACCTTTAAAAGTGCTTTAATCTAAATAGACAAGACAGACAGAAACTACACACAGGCAGAGTGAACACAAATATTTTGCTCATGTCATGTTAGTCCCATATTTATTTTTGTACTGGGAATGTTGATGGAGGACCAGCTTCCTTTTTGGGCTTTGAGATTTAATAAACTCCTAGAAGACGTTCAGGGGGTGAGCTCTGTACCAACTTAAAATTCAAAAAAAATTAGTTTGATTTTCTTACAAAGATGGAATCTCATTTGCAACACACTTTCCAATAAGCTTGAGTTAGTTTATGGGGTCACTAAGAAATATTAACGAGAAACATGTGAAAGCAAGGCCACATTCACACAAAATGGACCAAACCCCAAAGGGTCAAAGTCCTTAAAATGAGCCAGGAATATCTCAATACCCTGATCTAATAGTGGATCGTGCTGTCCCAAGGTTGCCCAACAGCCTGCTAAAACAGGAGTTTTTGTTCAAACTTTCACCATTTCACACTTCAGCTATCTTGCTGCTGTATCTTATTCAGTTCTAGGCTAAGTAAATTGTTTGGGGAAAACTTCCCATTACATACTGACCAGGTTCTGGACAGGAAATAATACTGTTGCGAAGACCTTCACTGAAATCCCCTGCAGCATTGCAAAATGATGCAATGAAAAGTACCCAGCCACTATGCAATGCAGTAGGACTCAGTAGCAGTGGGCACCCTAGGAAGGCAGGGGCAATGCCCCTCCTGGCCCCAGGACTCGCCAGGCCTTCCCCACGCACTAGTGCAGACTTTTTAAAAATAAATAATAATAATAATAGGCCGCGCAGCACCGCAGTGAATGTTTGGAGCCATCTCGAAGAATCTTGTTTAGAGAGGCAGGAACCTTCTGAAGGTCAGTGCCTCTCTAAACAAGGTTCTTCGAGATGGCTCTAGATATTCTCACCGGGTGTGGGACCCTGCAATGAAATAGTGCCGCAGGAGGCACTATTTCATT
>QEPC01006157.1:486896-504294 GCA_003113815.1 Sphenodon punctatus
GAAGCGGAATGAGGTGGGCTCAATTCCTACCGGTGGTCCACGCACTTGCAAGAGAGACGCATCCAGACGTGTTGGTTGTACATCTTGGGGAGAACAACATTCCTGTGGAAACAGGTTTACACCTGGCCACGTGTATAAAAAGGGACCTATGGGAAGCACGACGACTTCTCCCCAGTACAAAAATTGTGTGGTCTGAGATGCTTGAAAGAATTAGGTGTAAGAATGCCGTGCGCCCCAGTAAGGTGGATAAGGCAAGGAGGAAGATAAATAAGGAGGTGGAGAAAGTGATGGCTGATTTAGGGGGCGATACGATCAGGAACCCTGGAATTAAATATTCCCAGCCGGAGCTTTACCGGTCGGATGGAGTGCATTTGTCGGATGAAGGATTAGAGCTGTACCTTATCGCAATACAGCAGAAATTGAGCCTTATGCTGGGTGAGTCGGGGGAGGGGGGGCGAAATTAGCCAAGCAACGCTGGCAATCTCTAGTGGCAGGGGTCCTGCGAGTTAGACAGTTAGGGGTTGGGATAGTCTGCTGCCAGGTCATCTCCTTAAGAGATGGGGTACACCCGAATGCTAGAGCTTGACCGGCCAGCATCGCGGTGGACCAAGGAAAGGGGTGGGGGCCGGGTGAAGGGTCCAGGACAGGGGCGGTCCAGGGTCATCGCCGGCTCCCCTCAATTCCTTCCTTGGGTCACGGAAGGAATGGCGTCCTGATCCGGCCGGGGCGGCCCGACAGGTGTGACATTGCAGCAGCTATAGTTAACATTGTTGCGGTACTGAGGGACATCAGACCGCCTTAAGTTTACTCTACCCAAGTTATAGTTAGAGTTAGGTTGGCAGGACCGGGAGGGGCATAGCCCTCTCCCCCCGACAAGGCTAATAAAGTTTGGTGCGGCCTTTTGTACTCCATAAATAGTGTCACGTGTCTTCTTTCAGGGTGGGGGGACAAAGAGCATTCTTTACCAGCTACTGTACACTAGCATCTTTATAGGTTTACTTTTGTCTATTTACTTTCCAATGTCACCAGCATCCCAAATGACAGGTTCAGTTTGTAAAACACAGACTCCGATTTTCAACAGTGATCAGAAGTTAGCTTAGATGAATTTGAGGGGCCAAAAAAGTATTAAAAGTAAATTTGTAACCAAGAAAAACAAGCAGCACTGTGTATAGCCTGCATCAGAAGCACAGATGTTTGCTATTTCAAAGGTAGGGGACAATAAACAAATGATCCAACTGCTTCCCTCCCCCCACCCCCTGTCTCATGCCTATGATTTTATATTCAAAAATGACTTAAATACTTATTTTAAAAAGTTCATATCACACTTTTCCGTGTTCTTAGAGGAGACCTTTCCTGCCTGGTACACAAAGAGGCTGGTGCAATTAGAGATCAATACCTTATGAATGCTGTTGCAAACTACTGTTGCTGTATAATACTATAGTTGCTTTCTTAAAATGGAGAACATGAAGAACTACTAAGGGTGCAGCCACACGACCTGCAAGGGCCCGATCCCCGTGTGGCCCAGTAGCGGGCAAGCATGGCTGCCACACTGTCGGGCCAGTGGGGGAGCTGGACAGAAGGTCATGGGGAAGCCAGGTGGGTTGCCTGCTGCTAGAGCTTTTGCCATAGCGCCAGCCACATGAACAGACACCTCGCCCCACCCCCTTCCCCCAGCCCGACCAAGAACCCGCTGCTGGCTACGACATGGCCACACGTGACGGGCGACAACACCCTCCGCTCAAGGCCCCGCTGCATTCCCCCCTTGCATGACGGGGCAAGCATGGCCCGGGTACACAAGCTGCCCTGCGCAGCCTCAGTCCAGTTGGGGTAAAGCTGCTCCATGACATGTCCTCGGACTTTCTCCGGGGACACATGTAGCAGCCAGCTGCTTCCCCTGCCCCTAGGACGGGGGGTGGGGGACATCTGGCCGGTTCCAGCCACACAGTGCGCTGCTTTGCATGACCCGGCTGCCCAGTATGGGCAAGGTATGGTAGCCTCCTCACTCTGTCTCGTTAGGCTTCATCCTAAGGGAAAACAAATGACAAGGGAGCAGACTCCCTGCTAACACAGTGTGAGGTAATCTGATCACAAGCGAAAGCTGCAGAGGACAGAGAAAAGGCCAATGAATTCTTTATACAGACTCAGTAACATATTCGTGTTTGATCAAGGCCGACACTTCTATAAGTTTTTAATTTGTTTAAGTTAAGAAGCAAGAGACTAACATAGCCACAGTTGCTCCACCTCCCACTCCTTACATTCTGCCCACTCCATACCAATCCCTTCCATTTCTTTTCCCCCCTATCAGCCTTACACCTTGTCAGGCACCCATCTACACACTGCTCTTGCCTGCCACGTGTTCTGCTTACCATCCTCTCCTAAAACTCACTACTTCAAGCAATACCAGTTTCCTTTCCCCCCACTGGCAATATACATAACCACTAGGCATAAGCTGCTATGCATGTCTGAAAACACCCTAGAGGATACATTCCTTCCTGTTTTGGTTTATGTTTATTGGCTTTTATATAATAATTCTATCATTGGTGTAAGACAAAACAAATGTAACAATAAAATCAGCAGCAATGTATATAATACAGTTTACATCTTTGCACAAGGTCTTTCAGCCTATACACAACACTATAGCAGACACTTATGCCTCTGGTCATAGTCTTTTCTCCTAAGCGGAGCTATGAAGCAGCCAGTTCTTACCCCTGAACCCACCGGAACCTCCTGCTGGGTACAACTAACATCGTATATACAATGGCTTAATTCCTTGCGGAGCTGTAAAGCAGACAATTACACCCCTGAACAAAAATCTTTACCCCCAACTAAGCTATAAATCAATTTAACCACCACTAAGCCTAGGCCTTTCTCCCAGTTGGAGAACTTCATTCCTGCTTTGACTTAAATAAGGTTTCAAAAGCAGCCAAATTTACTATGCATTAATGCACAACATCATTGTCAAACACCTAGTAAGGTGATCTAGTTCTTTTAGCGCGGATTATGGGCTGCGATCGTATAGCATGCCAAGTCATGTAGCACCTTTGTAGAATTACTCTGTAAGGTCCATAAAGTTTTCTCTAAATTTGTAAAGACTACGAGGTGTTTGGTGTGAGCAGTCAGATATTTCTCTCACTGCTGGTTTATCTTGGCACAACACCACAAAAAGTGCACCAGATCATCCACTCCACCTACTGTGCAGCGGCAGAGCCTTAAATAATAGGAAATCTTCTCCCAAATATTGGCTTTTAATTTGGAGCCTGTGTCTTCAACCCTTTCTCATGCAAGCAGGTCTTAATTTCAATAGAATTATTTATGGAAGCAAGGATTACAAGGTTGGCTCTGGACATTCTCAATTCTTACAGGTGTAGGGAGTAACTTAAAAGTAGTCTAAAAACCTGCAGTGTTGGAAAACATTTCCAATAACAATTTTGCCTGAGTTTAGCACTCCTGTAAATTTATTTATTTATTTATTTAGTTAGTTAGTTAGTTAGTTCTATTTAATACCCTGCCCCTCACCTCTGGTGACCCATAGTGTCTTACAACAAAAATAAAAGCATAAAATACAATTATAAGTCTTCAACAATACAGAACAGTACAGATCTGTGACAAAACAACCTCCCACCTCCACCCCACCCTCGAACGCCTAGCGGAAAAGCCAGGTCTTGCAACTACGTCAAAAAGCCAGGAGATCCGGACTGAGACATACCCAGAGGACATTCCAAAGTGATGGTGTGGCCGCCGAGAACGCCCTCACATTTGTACAGACCCTCCAGTAACACAGGACCTCCAGGAGAGTGTCCCTGGACAACCGCAGGGATCGCCCCGGGACCCAGGGTGTAAGGTCATCTTTCAGGTAAGTGGGGCCTAGGCCGTGCAGGGCTTTAAAGGTCAAAACTAGGACCCTGAAAACAATCGGCAGCCAGCACACAGAGCACAGGTGTTATGTGCGCCTTGCAGCCCATCCAACAAGCCGCTGCATTCTGCACTAGCTGCAGTTTCTGAACCGTCACCATGGGCAGTCCCACATAGAGTGCGTTACAGTAGTCCAACCTTGAGATGACGAATGCATGGATGACAGTGATGAGATTGGAGTCTGAGACATATGGGTGGAACCATCTCACCAGATATAGTTGGTGAAAGGCGCACCTGGCCACAGCCAACACCTGAAGCTCCAGGCACAGCTGTGGATCCAGGACCACCCCCAGACTCCACACAGATAGAACCAATGGAGGGTAGATGTCCCCAATAATGGGGGCAAACCCCTCTCTCAGATCTCCAGCCCCACCAACCACCATCACATCTGTCTTATCAGGATTGAGCTTCAACCGGCTCAGCCTCATCCAGTCCCCAACAGTCGCCAAACACCGGGACAGCAAGGAAACAGCAGGACCTGGGTCTGACGAAAAAGACAAATATAGCTGGGTGTCATCTGCATGATGAGGACACGGGACCCCCCCCCAACAATGAACAACCTCCTCCAGTGGCTTCATATACACATTAAACATGAGATGGGACAAGGTGGAACCCTGCAGCACCCTACATGGGAGGCCCCCCAGGGAAGATGTACAATCACTGAGCACTATGCGCTGGGATCTATCCATAAGGTAAGAATGCAACCATTGCAAAATGGTCCCATCTACCCCAGCCAAATCCCGTAAGCATGTCAATAACATCTCATGGTTAATGGTATTGAAGGCCACTGACAGATCTAACAGAACTAGTAGGGTCATACAACCACCATCTAGCTCTACGAGGAGGTCATCAACCAAGGCCACAAGCGCCATCGCCATGCCATAGCCTGAATGAAAGCCAAACTGTGCATGATCAAGAAAACCGGTGCGGTCCAGATGCACCTGAGGCTGACGAGCCACCACCCGTTCAATAACCTTCCCTAAAAAGAGTAGGTTAGAGACAGGCCAGTAGTTAACAGGGGCAGCAACGTCAAGAGATGGTTTCTTGAGGAGAGGTTGAACCACAGTCTCCTTCAGGCACTCTGGTACTCTCACATACCAAAGGAAGGCGCTGACCACCCCCGCCAGCCCCAGCCCCAATGTCTCCCTGGCAGCTCTTACCAGCCAGGACATGCAGGGATCTAACTCACAAGTTGTGGCCTGAACAAACCCCAGCACATCCACCACCTCGGCAGGCATCACCGGTTGAAATTCCTCTCCCACAAAACATCCCCGCCTCTACTGCACCCAAAATGGTAGTCAAAGTCATGCTCAATGCAAGCAATTTTATCCGCAAAATACACCAAAAACATGTCACAGCAGGCTGTGGATGAATCCATATCCAGGCAGAAAGAGGCTGGACTGACCATACCTCTCACCACCTGGAACAGCTCTGCTGGATGCAACTGAGCGGATGCTGTGAGGGAAGCAAAGAACCCCTTCTTTGCTGCCTGCACAGTCACAGTATAGGCTTTCAACCATGCTCTATACTGCAATCGATCAGTTTGAGTGCGAGTACGACACCACCAGTGCTCCAAACGCTGACCCTCCTGCTTCAGCTGCCGAAGGTCCTCCATGAACCACGGGCCCTGTGGTGCCAAAGCATTGGTAGAGGATGTCTAGGAGCCACCTGATCTATGACCTCTGCCAGCCAGCTGTTCCAAAAGGCCATGAGGTCATTGATGGAGCGGTTGTCGAGATCTCCAGGTATCTCCCCCAGAGCATTCAGGGATCCTTCTAGATCCATAAGTCTCCGGGGGCGGACCATCTGAACTGGTCCAACACCCCTACGGTCAGGCAGACGTAAAGTGGTGATCTATGCAGGTGATCTTCTAGGAAAGCTTTTTTTTTTTTTAAAAGTAACTTTTTAAAAACAGCTGTTAGGAGAATAGTGTTTGCACATTATTCATCAAGAAAAACTGACTCTGGGCGTTTTCAAACATGACAGTGGCACAGTTTAACACACGTTAGCGTGGGTTAAACCAGGTGCCGCCGTGGCGTTGAAACGTGTCCGTCATACATTGACACAGTCTGGCTCTCAACCATGGTGGGGGCTAGCCCAGGTTGTGACTCGGGGAAATCCCCAAGTCCTCAGCCCATGCTAAGTTCCACCATAGTTGGGAGCCAGCTGCCGGACCTGGAATAAAACGGGCTATCACGTCTGATAGCCCGCTGTATTTACTGAGGTTCAGAGTGGTGGTGGGGAGGCAGGTGCCATGATGGCAGTCATTGGCCACCCATCAGTCAGGGGGAGCGGGCCACTCTATGCAGCATGGGGGCAGGGGCAGGTGGATGCACGTCCATGCATTTCCCTGCGCTGGTCACCATCATGTTTGTTCAGTGGCTGGACCAAATCCCAGTCGGAGTGACCCTCCACTGCCTGGAGAAGTCCGTGGTGGCAGCGGGAGCCATCACATCTGAAAACACCGTAGAGGATACATTCCTTCCTGTCATTCCATTAAGTCCCTTGTTCTAGAACAGGGGTGGGCAAAGTTCTCAGGACCAACCTCCACACGCCAACATTTTCATATCATTAAGAGCCACAAGACGCATCAGCTTCCCTTCCCCCCGATCGCAGGGACTTCACCCCAATCCAATGTGGCTTCTCCTCTCCTCCCTCCCCCGATGTCAAAGATTTGCCTTGCAGGTGGTCTGGCAGGTTTGGGCAGCAGCAATAGTGGCTCAGGGCACACTGCCCCTGCTCCCATGACCCCCAGAAGCCTTTGGTGGTGGAAGCAGTAGAAATGATGGCTCAGTTATCTTGCTTCTGAGGGAGCCGCGTGGACACGCCCCAAGGCAATCACTTCTGGCAAGAGCCGCAGTACAGGTGCCCAAGAGCTGCATGTGGCTCCTGAGCTTCCATTTGCCCTTCTCTGTTATAGGCTCATACGACTGGAAGGTACCGTGAGGGTTGCCTAGTCTACTCCAGTCCCCTACCATTAAACAGGATCCACAGCAGGGTGGGGAATTTTCATCCTGCTAAGGGCCAAAATCCACGTCCCCGCAAGGCTCTAAAGGCTGGAGCATCTGGGGGGCAACGGGGATGTGGCTGCCCACGTAGGGAGCACAGCCAGTAGTCCAGAAGCACACTACAGACATCCAGCAACTGACAAGTTGCTGGTGACCCACGGTGCCACTGGTGGGAAACCTCTGAGGGACAGAGGGAAGGCACGTCCGGGATAGAGGTTCCCCACAATTGATCTACACCATCCCCAAGACATGTCTGTCTAACATTTTAAAAGGCCTCCAAAGATGGGACAAATTATTCCACTGCCTCTAACTTTCCTAGTGCTCAAAACATTCTTCCCAATGTATTCTCCTTTTAATTTAAGTCCTTTACCTCTAGTTCTATCCTTAGTGGCCAGAGAACAATGGGGCATTGTTTTGCTTATAGCAGAGTTTTACGTATTTGAAAAATGTAATAATGTATACCCCTTAGCCTTTTTTCTAAGCTAAATATTCCCAATTCCTCCATTCTCTTCTCATAGGTCATTCATTTCCATTATCATCTTTGTTGCTCTCCTTTGAACTGTCTCCAGCGTGTCAGTGTTCTTCTTGAAGTAAGGGCTCAAAACTGGACATAGTACTCTAGATGAGGACTGACCAGGGCTGTGCAGAAAGGAACAATACTTCCCTTGTCGAAGACACAATACTTCTGTTGATGAGTCCAAACTAGCAGTCCCCCCTGCTGTTGCATCACATTGTTGACTAATTAAGTCTATCTACTATAACCCCCAGATCCTCTCCAGAAGATCTCCCATTTTGTTTTCATACTTTTATTTTTCTCTCTCCTATTTGTAATACTTTGCATTTGGTTTTACTGAATTTCCATCTATATTTTTTAAAACCAATTTTTGATTTTTTCCCCTCAAGATCTTTGATCCTCTACCATTCACCATTCCTCATAGCTTTGGGCACTTGCACACATTACCTGGGATGGGGAGGAAACTTCCCTGAAGGTAATCACAGTTCTATCGTCACGGAAATTAGCACACGTAGGAATGGACTATTCCGCTTTTCTCCTGTGAAAACACCCATGATTGTAAGAGCTGTGTTTGGGGACTGAGTCATGCAAGAGTGTTTTCACAGGAGAAAAGCGGAATAATTATTGCATTCCTACACGCACTAATTCCTGTGACAATAGAAACATGATTGCCCTCATGGATGTTTTCCTGCCCATCTCAAGTAGTGTGTGCAAGCACCCTTTGTGTCATCAGTAAATTTGATAATACTCTCCTGCCTTTCAGCAAAATCATTGATGAACATGTTAAACCAGACACAGCAAAAGACCACTATAATAGTAGCACATACTTTCCTAACTTACTTATGAATATATTATGTGGAATTGTGTTAAATGCCTTACTAAAGTCAAGGTAAGTTATACTAACTGCATCTCCATTGCCCAATAGTTCCAGCACTTTATCAAAAGAAAGATGACCCACTCTTTGTCATTTCATATGGTTCTCACTGAAGTTTATATTTGTTTCTCCTTCCTTGCATTTTCCCGTTTCTCCATTAGAACAACAGACCTGAAAGGTCATCAAGTCCAGCCCTGCATGATGGCGGATATGTCATACCTAAACTGTCCGGACCTATGTTATCCAGCCTCTTCAAAACTTCAAATGATGCAGAATCCACAATTTCTCTAGGTAGCCTAGGTCCCGTGCAGCCTACTGCTGGTTCCCCTTTCTGTCCACCCTTTTTGGGAATTTTAATAGATTTTACATTGTTTTTATTGTACTGATTTTGTGAAGTGCCCTATTCAATTGGGGCAGGAGTGATGGGGAGGCACTATAGAAAAAATATTTATTATTAACTAAAGTTAACTGAAATTTTAATAAACTATTTTCCTTTACAAAAAAATTGATCTAGAGTCCGAAGTCAGAATGTACCACTAGATCATCTAGTACGACCCCCTGTATATAACAATCTAATAAATCCCATCCTTTTTCCCTAATGTAGGCAAAAAATTATACATCCCGTAATTAAATTATAGTGTGCTAGAGAGCAGGAGATACTAAGGTGCACCAGTAGCAGAGGCCCCTGCTCTTGTAGACAGCTACAAGTAGGCACCAATTTTGCATAGATGCCTACTCTACTGCATGCTGTGATTACTTTAATAATTTGTACCATTCTTCAAGCCAATGCCAGAGAAAGTGTGAATAAACTGGAATTTTAACAGATTTAGTTTAGTCCTAGAGAAAGAATAATGTTGTTCACAATCTGGCATTATTAGGCAAGTTATTATTTCCTTTTTCTATTCTTCTGGGGTTGCATGAATTAATGGCAAGGAATTAATCTGGTAAACTATACCCAGATGATTAAAGAAGCCAACCTTACCTGGAGAAAAGTCCTTCCCAATTTCCTTCCCGTCCAAAATGGCTACCAGTTACACTACACATCATCTGAACTACTTTGTCTCCAACTCCTAGAATATGAACATCTTTGTGGAGATGTGCTTTTTATTTATTTCTTATAAGTTTTATAATTAAATTTATTATTACATTTTTAGAAAATAAGATAGGGTCACAAGATTCAAATAAAACCTTCTCCCAGATTTGGCTGTTCATAAGATTTTTCCTTCTGAGATACTCAATGCACAACCAAGATCCTCTTTAGAGAGTCATGCCCATCTCCATAATTTTCAGGAAAAATAAACGGTCAATGAACCATCACAACCAATTTACCCTTCCCCAGCAGGATTAACATCTGCCGTGGGTGGGCGTGGGAAACAGAACCTGCTAGGTTATTTGGTCCCAGCCTTCATTACTTGTTTTCTTGCTTCAAACATTATAGTCACCCAATCTGGGAATGGAAACAATGCCATCTGTCTTAGTAGCCAACCACACCAAGCCTGAATATAAAGTATTTACAGGGGGGAAATCATAAGAAATAACCAATTAGAAAGAACTATGTGCCAAATACCAAAACTCAGTACTTTTGCAGGGAATCAGAAAGTTTATGAAGGATTCACAAACCGACGAAAGGAATAAATACATTAATATCCATAAGTGAATAGCTTAACCAGCTCCAGTAAAAATACATATGAAATATAAAATACACAAAAAGCCTAAAATTCTATCCACTTGAAACTCTAAATTATATAGAAATATTTTTTTTTTAGTGACAATCAAATCTCCTCTCCCCTCCTTTCCACAGGGTTACACCTCTTCATTTTTAACCATCTCTTCTTGGGTTAAAAAAGCTGATGTCACTCAGACCTAGCTTGCATTGTGGGCAATTATATCATGCCATTTTATATGCATCAGTGGCCTTTTTAATAGCCTAAGTAAAAAACACCCCCATGGAAAACTTGAGGAATTGGTCATCACAGCTGGCAGGCTTCACCTGTCTGATGTCCCTTGAAAGGGACAAGGCTTAAATGCATAAAGACTGAGGGGGAAGCAATGCAGAATATAAAGGGTCCAGCCGTAAATATCACCAAGCAAGTGGCTGTACCATTAAGACATTTTAAAATATAAAATATAGGCATTCTAAAACAAATCCTGGCTGAAGAGATGGAGCTATGATCACAACTGTTTTTAAAAACAGCCGCGTGAAAGGGTGGGAACCGGGGGGAGGGGAGTATCATCATATCAATCAAAATGGAGATCACCCTAGCGTTCCTCTGGCTGCGTTCAATCCACAGAAACACTGGCAGACCAGTCCTCGAGCATTATTGCACACAGCAGCGCAGCAGTTACATATCTGGTAGGACTGGGGATGGAAGGAAGAGACGCCACAAAGATATTTTGTGGTGTTCTAATTCCAAAAGACAATAGAGAAGTGGGAAATGATTGAGACACCTACCGAGAACAAGGTGGAATAGGCAGAGAGCGCAAATTTGATGCAGTAGTAATAAAGGAGGGATTCTTTCCACTCTGAGTCTGATTCTTCGGTCATCGTTCCAGGTCACGCTCGGGTTTGGGTTTTTGTGTGTTAAACCCTCCCTGCTTTGACAGTCAGAGTCAGGGCACTGGCCCCTAGTTTCAGTGGCTGGAATGAGAAGGGGGGGGGGGGATAGAATCCCCTCGCACTTCAACTTCAAGTGCTCGCTCGCACGCTCTCCAACTTCCGCCTTGGAGAAACTGAAAGCAATTAAAGGGGAGGCAGGAGCGAAAGCAGCAGACAACATTAACCCTTTCCCGCGTTTGTTACCCAAAGGATTTGTAGATTTGTTTCTCCAATGGCTGCTGGCCAGTTTAGCGTGGGGGGGTGTGTGCGGTGGTTCATTGTTTGAGCATTAGTGCAATGTAAGTGCTCAGAAAATAAGACGCAGTAAGTAACACAGGGAGCGTCTCTAAGCGTTGAGATCTTTGGTGGGGGTTTTTTTTGTTTTGTTTTTTTAAAGACAAACACACGCTACAGTGAACAAATCACAGTAGAAGACACTGGAACCCCTGTGTGCATAAATAACAGCTTGCAGTTCCGCAGCAATCTAGAAGCTTTACAAAAGCATTGCCCTTAATTTACCATTGAGAAAACCGAAAAACAGAGTCTACTTCAAAGCCACAGGGCACATCAGGAACAAAATCCGTTCTCCAACCCCACCCCGTCCCTCCCTCTCCGTGCAGTGACCTAGCTCCGGGCATTTGCTGTGATTCATTCTCTATCGGAGACCTTGGCTCTCGCTTAAACAGACTTGCTGTTCGGAAAGTGAACGACGGTGTAAGGCTGGCAGCCGGCAATACTGCTGTAAAAGGGGATAGGAAACCAGATGGGGAAACAAAGAGGACAGCTATCTTAGGGTGTTAACAGACACAATGCTGGCCCGCTTTGGTCCAGGTTCCACTGATGCATGCGTGGGCCCATTTCTGCCCCGGGGCGCATAGCTGGCTGGCCCAGGTTATATCCCTGGAAAATCTCTGGAGATGTATCCCAGCCGAGCCAAGGGCCACACACCTGTGCCGACATGGGCCTGCACATCTGTTTGGGTCCCGCCTATCTCTGCCATGGGTGCGATGACAAAGGATGGAGTTGGCTGCCCACCCATCTGTTGCATTCCCCCCACCCCAGGTTGTGCAGGCGGTGGGACCACACTCCCGGCCGTAGGCACGTGGCTTGTTTCATGCCACTCGCCAGCCCAGAGAATGGTGACTGGTTTTCTAGGCCTGGGAGCTGCCTCCTTGCTTGCATGTTTGTTTTTACCCTTAATTTTGACAGGAACTCCTAGCTTCGTGCAGCTCATTTAGAACCAAAGCTTCAAAGTTGGGGTGGCAGGGGAGGAAGCGGTTAGATTTGAGACACCCAAGTCCCTTTTCCAGAGGTACATCTCCAAAGCAACTAACATGGTTCACAAGACCACAAAGTCTCTAAAAGTGAATGAGGTGGGTTGTTTTCTTTCTTTATTTTTTGCTGTCTCATTTACACACACACACACACACAGAGAGAGAGAGAATATGCCAGTGGGAGCTTTACCACTGGGTATTTTCATATGTGATGGTGCTGAGCACCGCCACGCTTTGATGCTGCCAAGTAGGGCCAGCCTTAGCATATGTGGGGCCCTATTCTTCCACTGGTGGCGAAGCCGCTGGTGGGCCTAGGGGCACTCCCTGGCTCAGGGAGCGCTCCCCGGCTCGGCCTTGGGGTGGCGCGCTACCCGGGCTTGGGCTCAGGGATGGGCGGAGGGGCACTCCCCTCCACCCGTCCCCAAGCCCAGCCATCGGATCACTTACCTGATCTGCCGCCACCGGCCTGGTCCCCACTGCCCCCCCCTCCGCTGCCTGGCTGTCTTGGCAAGGGGAGGAAATGAGGGAGAGGCCCCACCTCTCCCACATTTCCCATGGTCGAGAGACTGACAGGCAGGGGGGCCACCCACGGAGTGAGGGAGAGGCGGGGCCTCTGCTTCTCCCTCACTTCTGGCGGAAATGAGGGAGAAGCAGAAGCCCTGCCTCTCCCTCACGCCACTGGCCCCCTCTGCTGCCTGGCTGTTTCAGCCAGGGTAAATGAGGGAGAGGCAGAGGCCCCGCCTCTCCCTCATTTCCCCTGGCCAAGACTGATAGGCAGCGGGGGGGATGGGGCACAGAGTGTGGGAGAGGCGGGGCCTCTGCCTCTCCCTCACTCCTGCTGGTCCCCTCCACTGCCTGTCAGTCGGAGTCGGTCAGGGGCCCCACACTCGGGGATGGGGTCCCAGCTCCCGGCCACTGTCAGGCTGGGAGCTGGGGACCCCGAGTGCAGGGACCCCCCAGGAGTGGGGCCCGGGGCAGCTGCCGCACAGTAGGGCCGGCCCTGCTGTCCGGAGTGAGAGCTCTCTGAACAAACGTGCCAGTGGCTGGGGGTGGGGAGGGTGCAGGGGACATGCAAATGTGGTCCACACGGCCACGCTCCCTGCACGGCTCAGCATGGCCTGGCCCCCTCCTTGATGGGCAGGTGTGGCAGCCTATGAGGCCTCCACGCCTGCCTGAAAAAGCTCCAGCCACTGGCCGGAGTTAGGCAGAGCAGGCCATCATATGTGACGGCCTGCTCTACCACGGTCCAGGGATGGCTTTCCCGGATCGTGGCAGGGCTAACTGCGGGTTGTGCTTTGGCAGGGAGCCCAGTGCACAACCTAGAGTTAATTCTGCCACAGTACAGGATCTATTTGTTCCTGCTCGCAGGACCGCAGAAAACATCTGGCGGGTGGGCACCACCCATGGTAAAGCGTGGCACCCATGGTAGCGTCACGTTTGAAAACACCCACTGACTTCAGTTAAATCAGAATTTCATCCTAGGACCTCTCTGACAACTATAAGTAGGCAACAAGTTTGCATGGATGTCCACTCTACTGGATGCTGTGAACACTTTAATAATACCATTCTTCAGATTAATGCCAGAGACTATGAATAAATTTGAATTTGAACAGATTTAGTTTAGTCCTAACCAAAAAAGCAATCTTGTTGCATAATTTTGCATTACTGGGCGAGTTATTCTTTCTTTTTTTTCACTCTGCTGGGGTAGCATGAAAACAAGAAGCTCAAATGCCATTTATTTTTTGAAAATCACATCCTCCCAAATATGGGAAATCCTAGTCAGTAGTTAACGGTAATAGACTACTCATTTCTTATTTGGGAAATATGGCATTTACCAATTTTGCATTCCTACCCATGCAACTACATCATACTAGCTCTAGCCATACAGAAAGTAACAAACATTTGTGCCTACGGCAGTTATTTAGCTACTACTCACTCTGAACGTGCAGAGATAGTCTTATCTAAAGAAGCTACCAACTTACCTTCATTTTATTTTTGAATTTTCAACACATTGATAGACTGAAGGCTAGATTGTACATGATTTATATGTAATAAGTCAGCATGGGGAACATTTTCCCTCCTGGGGCCACTTTGAAAACTAGTACAAGCTCTGGGGGGGCACATAAAAGTTGGGGGTAGGCATGCTTAAAGGAGGAGGGCCCAGATAATGGATCTGCACCATGGATCTGTCCCCTGACCTTGTGTACATGCCCTCAGCTCTCTTCCCTGAGCTTGGTTTTTCAGTGCTAGGGGCTAGGACCTGTAGCCAGGTACTGGAAAGGTGCCAGATAAAAAACTAGCTGTGGGCCATATTTGGCGTCCAGGCCTAAGGTTCCCCACGCGTATAATAAGTGCTTTCCCATTATTCATTTTTATTATGGTCTTTTGTCACTTCTACAATGTGCTGTTATTGCTGGAAGCAACGGCTTATTCATTAAGAAACCCACAAACCCACTATTTCCTATTGCTGTTTGTACAATTTCCGTCTCGTTGGCACAGAGGTTTTGTGTTAAGACTTCCCTCCACTGTTTTGGAGTTTTCTCCCCCTACTTTATCCATGACCTTATTCCAAGCCACTTGTTTGCAATGGTGGCAAAATCTACAAAACGTTGTACTATAACAGGCCATGTTGGAGTCCTTGGCTTCAGTGCTGGATGTGGGGAGAGGACGTGGCAGAACAGAGTTCCACTATGCTTGATACTCCACCGGAGCTCTTATATCTTTGGGTGAAAACAGACATGATGCTAACCACCCTTTAACCACCCTTGGTGGTCGTTTATGCATGTTTCAGGGCTGCATAGGGCACCAATACAGCCCTGCAACATGCATAAATAACCACCAACGGTGGTTAGCGTCATGTCTGTTTTCACCCATTGTGCATGTAAAACTGCTCCTCGGGTAACTCCAGTTTATCCTGGGGCTGCTTCTCTCTGCATTTGGGAGTCTTATAAAGACACCCACCCATACATTCAAGATACATTTGATATGATTTAAAATACAAGTATCAGAATTCCCTTCATCATGATTAAACTGTAGCAATTCTATCCAACTTAGGGAAATTAAAAGTTGCAATGATTTACCCATTAACCAACTTTATAGTTCTGTTCCACCTCCCATTCCTCATTTCCAAAAGGCATCTGGGATAGAAGAGCCATTCTGCTGTGGAAGATGTTGGCAACAGAGGATGAGGGAGTGAGAGGGTATGAGAGTCTTGGGTAATATTTTTTAGGTTATATATATAAAAAAAGAGAATATATAGCTGAATAAATGGCTACTTCAGTGGTTCCTAGCCCCATTTTGCAACTTAATCATAATCCTCCAACTGCAGACAGCAAGGAGGACCTACAAAGTATATGAAATATCATTCGGGGTCATGACTCCACTTGCAGATAGCACAAATCCACTTAGAGTCACAAACCAAAGTTCAGGTACCTGTGGCCTGGTTAAAACATATGCAAGCAGAGTTCTAACATGAACATAAATCAGGGGATTGGGATATAATCATGAAAACCTTTCCTGCACAATGCACCACAATCAGGCTGATGCATCTCATTGTGAAAAGGAGAATATGATCAAAGTGAGGAGAGTGCCACCTCATCTCTTCCCGACCTACCCGCCATTCTGGGCCATATGGGCAACAGAGTGGGTTGCAGGTGAAATTGCTCTGTTGAGAAGTAACACGGGGCTATTTTAAACAGCACTATTGTGGTGAAGCGGTTGGGTTTTGGCCTTTACCCAATCCACGCTCTTAAAGTGGTTATGTTACCTTCAGAGATTCTTGACTCACAGCTTCTCAGAGAAAAAACAGAAGAGTTTATTTAAATAACAACACAACTAATACGGACATTAGGGGAAAAACAGGGAAACCTGGGATGAGACAGAATAATAGAAGCAAGGGGTTAAAACATCTAACCTCCTATCACTTTTCTAGGTTTGCTGTGCTATGCTAACTTTTGACAGGCTTGAGCAGTTCACTCAATTGAGGCCACGGCCCTCTCTCCTCTGAGAGGCTGGCAGATCCCCAAGGGAGACACTGGGTATTTTCAGACGTACTGGGCCTCCAGGTCCAACACGCTGAACCCTGGACCAGGATCTCTCACAGATTCCGGTCCATGATCAGACTGGCCATCCTTTAGATGTACCAGGCTGATCACTGTGGGTAATTGGGGAGGCGGTGGGGCTGAGTGGTGCGATGTATAGCCGCTCGGCCCCACACACACACCCATGCTCCCACGGCTGCCCGCCCTCGGGGAGACGGGCAGGTGCAGCAGCCAATCAGGCCGCTGCACCTGATCCCTACCCACGGTCGGGGAGTCGATCTGCACTGGGGTAAGATAACAGATGTTAATTTTGCCCCTTTCCTGATCGTGGTAAAGTAGTAGTATAAATGTATCGATTAGCTGAAGCCATAACAAAAGTAACAGACAGAGGGAAGCCCTCAAAACATTTACACGCTTCAGAAAACAAAAGAAAAAAATTACAGAGATCAAAAACAAATAACTTAAAATCAGCGGGCCCACAAGCAGCCCCATACGTAGGCCCAAACAAAATACCCGCTCGCAGTGTGAATCGGCGGCTTAGGCAGGGCCCAGATATGACTGTCTAATCCTGGCAGCCGCCCAGCAAAAGCTTGCCACCGCTCTAGACCGTTCTGAGTTGCTAGGGCTGAGCAGTCTTTGGATACCACCACACAAGGTCCCATCCGCCATCCCATCACTCCTAAGGTGCCCTCCCAGGTATTTAAATCTAGGGCCAGCAAGGTGGGGGCAGCGGAAGAGAATATGATCGGGCATATCTATCTCCCCCAAGGAACACAATGAGCACAGCCGCTTGTCCCGCGGGATGCCCGTATAGCGGCCCTCCAAGACTGCTGAGGGGAAAATGGTCGCCCTCATCTTAAAGAATGCGATACGCTTACTGGCATCCTGCCGTTCAAACAGGTAGTAAGGACCATCACACAAGGGATTATATGAGATAAATTCAGGTGCTACCCTCTGCGCAGTCATTAATGCACTCTCGGTTTGTAGCGTCTGGTCCCTCAACCGCCTTTTAATTAAACTTTTGGAAGCCACCCAACCAAGAGATTTCAAGCCAGTGGCGGCTGGTGGGTTTGGATGTTGGAGGGGCACTGGGCAGTAAGGCCAGCGGGTCTAGGGGCGGAGCCAGGGGGACAGTGGGCGGAGCCAGGGGGACGGTGGGTGGAGCCAGGGGGACGGTGGG
>QEPC01006157.1:520064-539519 GCA_003113815.1 Sphenodon punctatus
TAATAATAATAATAATAATAATAATAAATAATAAAAAAATCAGGACTTGAAATAGAGATATTAAAATAAAATAGAGACCAAAATAAAACAAAAAAAATAAAAATAAAAATGGCCCTTTACAAACGGGCCTAGAGGAGCTGCAGTGTGTGGGGGGATGGGTGTGCACCGCGATGGATGTGCGCCGTGTGGATGGCCCGTTACACCTCCATTTTGTCCAATGCTTCCATTCGTGGGCAATGGGTGGAGCACAGGAGTGCACACGCACCCCCACCCACTCACACTGGCGGTCAAATGGATGCCCGCCCCTCCAGCCTACCCAGTCACACATGTGGGTAAGGGTGGAGGGGGCATCTCGTGTAAGATGGCCCAATGAAAAGAAAACCTAAAAAACTCACCAGATCTCTATGATGAAAAGGCATAAAGGTGTTGATCTATAAAGACCTTCACGGTCTGGGCCCCTCATAACTCAGGAACTGCCTTGCCCGCTGTGCCCCAGAGTGACTCCTTCGGTCCACCGGGGGTGCCTTCTTGGAGGTCCCCCATGTTAAGCGGGGGGGTCACAATGAAGAGGGCATTCTCGGTGGCCGCGCCGCGCCTTTGGAACTCTCTTCCGGAGGAAGCCCGCCTGGCCCCAAGCCTGTTGACATTCCGGCAAAGTTGCAAAACCTGGCTGTTCGCCCAGGCCTTTGGGGAGGGTGGGAGGGTGGGGTAAGGTTTTTAGCTCCCCTACCTTATTTATTGTTAAATGGAGCCCGGGCCTTGTTGTATAATAATTTTATATATGATTTTTATTGTTATTGTTGGTTTTAAATTGTTTTTATGTATTGTATTTTTACAGCTGGAAGCCGCCCCGAGCTGTTCCCAGGAGGGGCGGGGTACAAATGTATAAAATAAATAAAAAATATAAAAATAAATAAACTTCTAACATCAGTGGATAATCATCTAAGATAACCAAATGAAATATACTGTTTGTATGCCTAAGTCTTTATCAAAGATATTCTGAACTGTATTATATCCAAGTAAAAGTTAAATCCAGTAACACTCATCCATATTACTCTATAAATCTAAAAAATTCAACACAAAACTCCAATCATACCTCAAAATAAAACCTTACGTTAGAAGCTTCTCTTTCTACAGTCTATATTATATATATCAATTAAATCCCAATCAGTAAATAACTTAGCTATGCAAAATATATAAATAACAAAATAATTCCATAATCAAAATTAAATGCCTAATGTCTTAACAAAAATGGTCAAATGGATAAAAATCATGTCTTTTTTTATTGTCAGCTGTATAATGATATTTGTATTAAATTCCTGACATCAATAATTACAGATTTAAAAACATTCTCCCAGTTTGATTTACTAGTGGTTCTTCTGAGGGATTCTGATCCCACTATTACTGCTGTGGTAGCAATATTCTGTAATATAGCCATGAAGCTTAGAAGGTCAGCATTGGAAAAACAGCAATTATTGTTACTTACAGTGGGAATTTGTCCCGAATAAGTGTATAGGGATGGCTTTTTTCCTTCTGCTTAGAATGAATTTGTTTTGTACCATTCAATTATTTCACTTTGCTTGAGTCGTGGGCCCTTTGTATCTTATATTTTGACTATTGGCTGAGGCATGAACTGAGGTTATCAATAACATCTGTTTGCCTGATCCCTGCTATATGAGGTGAAGGGGAAAGTAAGCAACTATGTTGCTTCTTTCCCCTTCCATATTATGTGAAAACCTATGGGATTGTTTTTGTGAAATTTGGATTCTAGTCTCATAACCCGACCCTCTAGTGTTCAGGGTTGAGCCGCTAAGATGTAAAGTCCATGCAATTTTATGAGGGTGTTGTGTATTGAGTATTAATGGACGTTACTCTGTAAGTTATTGTTTGTTTATGGATTATGACTGATGCTAACATCCTCAATAAAATGATTTGACTGTATTTTTATCTTTATTTTTGTTTCTTAGCCCTTTTTTCTACTTCTCCCCTTTTCATCAACTTTTAAAAAAAACTGCAGGTGGTAGCAAGGCAGGGAGTGATGCAGAGGAAGCTACGGGCTTACTCCCATGACTCCACTGCCTGCCTTGTGCTGCTGGCTCCTCATTGCACCCAGGAAGAGCTCATGCAGTTAATCCACAGTAGCTGGAGTCAGATAGCAATAGAGGCTTGGAGGTGTGCTCCAGGCTCCCTCTCCACGTGTAAGGCGCCTGGCACACAGGGGGGGTCAATTGCAGAGAAGACCCCCCCCCCCGGTGAAACCACATTGTCCTGCAGGGAGCACCGCCCCCACCCCCAACAGAACTCCAACCCCTGGAGAACCCGTCGGCTTCAGGGACGGAGGCGTGCTCGCTAGCTACGCCCCTACCATCGCCCGACAAGCAGGGAATCCCTCAGGCCCCGGAAAGCCCCGCAGCCACAGGAACAGAGGCGCGCACACTGGCCACACCCCTGATGCCGATGCGCATTCGAGGAGTTCCCCCGCCCCTGCTGCAGCGCTCGGAACACCTGAGGGCACGCACGGGGGTGGGGCTTGCAGCATTTAAACCAGCGCCGCACAGACAGCGGCGCTGGTGATTTCTGAGAGACCGGTCCCCTGTTGTTTGGCGTTTTGAGTGCTCTGGACGAAGTTACGATTGAAGCTGTTGCGAAGTGTGCGTGGACCCTCCTTCCCTGAGACCTGAAAACTACGAGAGTGTGAGACTACGTCAGTGAGTTGAGTGGGCGTTCCTCGAGTGTTTCCTTCCCCCCCTGGGTTCGCCCCCTTCCCTGGTGCAAGTGTCCCCGTGTCCCCCTACCCCTCGGGGCTCCCCTCCCCTGTCCCCTTGCACAAGACCTCACCTTGTTCCTCTTCCTCCCTGAATCCCTGGAGTACGTGAGAAGAGAGTGTAACGGTGCACCTCGGCTTCCCAGGTATCACTCGCCCTATGATGATAGGGGTCTGTTCTCTTTAATTAGAGGTAAAGACCCACACACTATCCTGATGGGCATTCTTAATGCAGGGCGCGTGCCCCCGTTTCTGGGATTCAGACCGTGGTCACGAGTGAACCAGTGCGAGTGTGTCCCAAATCCCCCTACCCCGGTCACACCACGGTGCACTCCTGGTTTCAGGCACAGGGGCGACCCCTCCCCCAGGATGTTGGGGCAGGTGCCCCCCAAGTCCCTCAGGGGTCCCCCCATGCTTGCTAGGGAGCCAGAAGCTGCTCCTCAGCTGATCCAGCGTCAGCACGGTCAATTTCCCCGCTTGTCTCAGGCTTTCTTTACATTGTCTCTCTCCTCCTAGAGAGCAGGATGAGTCATATGTAAATAAACCCTACAGCGAGAGAACTCTGCAAGGGGAGGAGGGGGAGGGGAGCCAATCCTCCTCCTCCTCCTGCTCCCCACTCCCTCTAGCTTTCCACTCACTAGCCAGAAAGCTAAAGGGAGGTGGGGACTTAGATAATGTCCCCCAAGCCCTCAGAAAGCATGCGCTGGGCATCAACCCAGAAATGCACTGCTTTCTGGGGGATTGGGGAAGGAGTGGAGAAGGTGCCATGTGCTCCTTGGCTGGGTTCCTATGGAGAAACCCAGCCAATTAGCAAGGCCTAGGGGGCGTGTCCAGGTGCCTTTTCAAAACGCTCTGGCCGCCTCATAGCTCCTTTTACTCCCCCTGGCCCCTCCTCTACCAGAGCGGGAGGAGGGAGGGAAAGAGCTGACTCTTCCCTGCTCCTGCCTCTAGGTTCACGGGAGGGGAGGGGGAAGAGATCAGAGTCAGACTAGAGAGTGATCAGGAGGTCTCATCCTTTCAGAAACCTGGTAAGTTTTGAAAAAGCAAATTCCCTGCCCTGATCTGTGCATTGTTTGTTTGCTTGCTTGTGCTTTTAATCTTTTGTCCTCTTCAGTTCCTTCTCACCTTGGATGGGTGGGTGGGGCTTGTACTGCAATGGATGGTTTTTCTGCTTGAGTTTAGATTTTTCTGTGAAGGTTGCAGCAACAAGCATGTCCAGACCCCTGCTAGCCATGTGCTTTTTCTGGTGTGTGTGTGTGTGTGTGGGGGGGGGGATGGAGACTGGGGATGTGGGGTTGGAGGGAGGTGCGGAGGAGTTTGGGGTGCAGGTAGGGGTGCTTGGGGTAGCTGTGCTGGGGTGCTGAGGGACTGGGGTGCAGGGAGGTGATGCTGGGGGTGACTGTTCTGGGGTGGAGGGGTTTGGGGTGCAGGGAGGTGATGCTGGGGGTGGCTGTTGGGGTTGAGGGGTTTGGGGTGCAGGGAGGTGGTGCTGGGGGTGACTGTTCTGGGGTGGAGGGGTTTGGGGTGCAGGGAGGTGATGCTGGGGGTGACTGTTCTGGGGTGGAGGGGTTTGGGGTGCAGAGAGGTGATGCTGGGGGTGGCTATTCTGGGACTGTAGGGTTTGGGGTGCAGGGAGGTGATGCTGTGGGTGGCTGTGCTGGGGGGATGAGGGTTCGATGAGGGATCGAATCAAGAACCTCTTGGTACTCGGTAATGTCGGTGGCTGTGCTCGGGGGATGAGGTGGCTGTGCTGGGGGATGAGTGTTCGATGAGGGATCGAATCAAGAACCTCTTGGTACTCGGTAATGTCTTGATCGACATTTTGTTTCATGATTTAATGACTTTCCGCTTACTGGAATCCCATTCACCATTTTATCATCCATTTCAAATCCCAAGATGTAATACAGATTCAGTACTGCATTTCTTGTACTCTTTTTCCCCTTGTACTTCCTTGTCATTCATTGGCTAGTACACAGATTCCTTTATTAATCTGCAATCTAGTTGCAGATTGGTCAAACCAAAGGGAGCACCACAGAACAACAATTCTGATTGAAGGCTCTTGAATAAGGGACACTGGGTGAGCAGTGATTTTCTCAGAAGTGCCAAAACAACAGACTTGGAAGTAAAACATTACCCTCTGCAATGCAGTAAATGGCAAATGAATGGTACACGCCTACACGGTAGACAGTAAGCAGAAAGTTGGTAAATGAAACGGTATCTCGTGGTATTGTGAGAATCGAGGAATCCCATCAATATTGGGAAATGGTCAGGAAATCACAGTACCAGATATGGCAAAATTTATTGTGAGCAGCAATTTAACTGTTCATTTTACCCTTAGTCTATACTAGAAATGCTAGTATAGGAAAGGTTTTTAAGGAACAGCACTAATTAGAAGTTGTGGTAATGAGGCATTGCAGTGAACTCCATTGCGGAAAAATGTTCATATGCTTTTTGCGTTCAGATTATTAAAATCCAACTTTTTGTCCTGTTAGTCAGTTAACCTCATTCATGTTGCTGTAGACTTACAAAATATCAACAGTCCTCTGAGAGGCCACAGGTCAGAACAAGGGTCAGAAAGGGAAGCTATTGAATCTTAAATTCTTCACTTCACAAAAACGTATGTTTACAGGATATATTCCTGCTCTCACACAGGATTTCAACCCACATACTACTCTCAAGGCATCAAAGACATTAAAATGTTGATTTATTTTTTTAAAAACTTAGCAACAGTATTTTTGGAACTGATTTGTGCAGGAGGTCAGAAGGTGAAACCTGTGATGAGAATAACGAAGTAACGTTAGTACAGAGATGTATTACTGACAAACAATATGCTACTTCCTTATGGGGCAGCTCTCTAAAGGTACAATGGAAGTCTCATCATGTGGAACATATAAAACCTGGCTTAGTAGAAACTAGAAATATGAAGGCCCAGGGAAAAAATTGAAATATTTGGGGGGGGGGGGGGAACAGTCCTTCCCCACCCCAGGACTCCCCCCCCCTTTTTTCCAATTGAAAATTTGGAAATTTGGGGGGAAATTGAAAAAAACTCTTTCTTTTTTTTTTAGAATGATGAATGAAATGCTTTTTAAGACAAGGTTTTCAAATATTACTTGTTATAGCTGCCTTTACTCCCTCAAAATGATTTCTAATAACTAACATATGAAAAAGTAGAGATGCTTAGTTCAATCTGTAATGAATTGGAACTCCTCTCTACCTTTCCTACCAGGGGCAGGACTTAAACCCCTAGTAGGCAGTTCCCAATTCCGGGATCTGGGCAGAAGCACTATGAAACAGACCACAAGTCCCTTAAATAGACATATGTTTATTACTATATCATATAGAAAGAACTGGGAATAAAGCACCAATACACTTGCATCTAGCAATAGCCTTCACGTATTCTAACAGTAAGCACACACACACAAATACATACATATGTGTTCTTATGCGTCAGAGGTCTCAGGTCTGGTCTCGAGAGGAGTAGGCAGGGTGGGGGCCCAATCGAGGTCTATCTATGAACCTAGCTGCTGGAGTCTTGGCTTTTCACAGCCTTTGAGAGCGTTGGAAAGGGTCAAGCACCGATCAACAGGCAGCTACCTAAATAGCTGGTCAGAGGGTACTGTGCAAGACATCTTTCCTGTCTAGGGCTGGCCTTTTTATCCAGTGACTGCCTTATGATTATCCAGAGTGCGGGGTTGTCAGTGCTAAGCCTGGAAAGTTGTCCCATTGGCTATCCAGTTTTGGGGTACTTTCTGCTTAGTCATTGTTATTATGGGATGTCCTGACCAGTTAGATCCTGCCTACCCTCCCTTCAGATGGGAGGCCTGATCTTTGGCCCCTTTTCTCTGAGGCGTCTGGATGTCTTACCAGACCATCTTGCCTTATTACATTGCTCAGTCCTTATCTGTCCCTGTAACTTCTCTCTTGTTTATTATTTATTTTAATGTACAGCCATGTTCTGGGAATGGATAGTTCTTTACTAATCCTGTTCTTGCTAGATGACAAGAATATATCCCTGTCAGCATATTTCTTCCATTTCCTTCTCCTCTTGCCAGCCTGTCTCTTATGGTATGCATTTTCAATATTCCTAAACTAAAATTACTATAAAGCAGAAAGCAAGCAAATAAAGCATATAGGAGACTCATAATATCCTTTCAGTAGTTACAGATGTGTATAATATTCTCCTGGCCAATGCCTCAATCAGTCCATCAATTCATTACAAATCCATTCAAATCTTCAGTATTCTGAAGTCCACGAAGATAAAAATGAAGGTTCAGAATCCAAAACTATTGATATTTGAGAAATGTTTAGTCTTGAACAAAGAAACATGTGATGCTGCTAGTATTTTCAAGAATATATTTGATTGTTTAAAAGACATGATACTAGTTTCATGTGGCGAATTTTGTGTTCAGCCTTAGAGGAATGGGTTTTTGAGCTTTTCCCATCCCGAAAAATAGGTGTGTCTTCTGTTTCTGGAGAATTCTGACTGTATGGAGGAGACTTTCTAAGTCCAGATAATAAAAAATTCCTTTTGTTTACTACAGTGTTGATGGTTTCTTTTTTCAACTTTTATTTTTTTCCTTTTTCTCATGAACTGGCAAAAGTGAAGATATGTTTAGGTACCTTAGGGTGCAGCAACTTTTAGCTCCATCTGTAACAATAATTACAAATAATTATTTGTAATTATTGATTGAATAAAACTAAGACATTTATACTTTTAAATTTAATAAACATTATAATTTTATGTGCTAAATGGGTACATGATACATTTTATGTTCTTAAAGTAGTAAAGTTAGATCTGATAAGAATATAAGTATTGCATATATTTCAATTTCCCCCCAAATTTCCATTTTTCTTCCAGGGTGGGGGAGGGAGAAACAGACACCCCCCACCCCCCCACCACCAGGTTTTTCCCATGCCTTCAAAATGTCAAGAAATTTTACATCTTTAGTAGAAACTACTATATGGCAGAAGATGAATATAACCACTGTTTCAGTCTACCGCTAAATCACCTCCATTGGCTCAAGTAGTAAAAGCCTCTGTTTTGGGATCAGAAGGTCTAGCTTTAACTGAAATACACAGACAGGATATTACAAAGGTGCTAGAAAAAAGATACAGGATTGATCTGCAATTTAAAGAGCATTTTCCAAATGCCTAGGATTATTTCCTATGCAAGACATACCAAACCAAGCTTTCTCCTCAGGTCAGTTCAATCCCATTGGGTTCTGCTGAAGCTAATGGCACTTGTACCAGTATATCTGAGGAGAAAACTTGGAATTACATTTTCTGCAGGCAGTCACGGTAGCTTCTTCCTAAACAATAAAGAGGCAGTTCTCAGACAAAAACAATTGTTTTATGGCCAGAATGTCTACATCTTGTCCAAAACCCATTGACTTCAGGGAAACAGATTAACTATTTTTGGATTCTGTTTTTAAAACTGAACACTCAAAGTAGTTTAGATGTGTCTGTCAGAGTCACAAATTGTTGCACATGTCACATACATTAGTGACAAGAGCAATTATAGCCCTTTTTACACGGATGCAGCCCCTCTCACCCACGTGTGCAACAGCATGGGCAGGGGAGTCATGTCCATCTGACTGCAGTGCCAGTAGGGATGGGTGGGGGTGCGTGCATGCTCCCACGCTCCACCCACTTTCACCCATCTCCACCAATCCCCCACACAAGGAGGCATTGGGGGAAATGGAGGTGCCTCTGTGTGTGGAGATGGGTGGAGGTGGGTGGGCGTCCATGTGATGTCTCTCCCACGCACCGCACACCGGCCACAGCCTCTACCCATCTCCCCTGCATCGCGGCGCCTCCCAAGTCCATGTAAAATGGGCCAGTGATGTATCACCCTCAAGAATGATGCATCATAAGCTACACTTGCCAAGAATTAAACTAATGCCAGTAGGAAAGTAAACCATACATGTGAATAAGGGCTGCATCTCGACACAAAAATGTATTTCTTTCCATTTCATTGAATCTAGATAATTTTAGTAAATACATCAAACGCTTTTACAGCTCTAAGGCTCCCTCAAGCAGAAGGGAATCAAAACAGATGGAATGTGATGAAGAAAGAAGAAGTGGGCTTAATTGTCTCCACAATATTGTTTCTTTTGTGTACAATACCTGAAGGAGCTCCTTCTCTCATGTCTCCAACATTCAGGCTGGTAGGACTATAGAACAACTGCTGTGCATAGCACATGGAAATGAGTCTACATCATTAAAGCCTTGAGGGTTCATCTGTAGTGGCTCCTGGAAAGCTGTGGGTCAAAGACTCAGGATGTTCTGCAGAGGACAGAGTCATGTCTGCAAAGAGGCAGAGGTGTCTCTTTGTATAAAACCAGACCTGACGTGGCCTGCTGTGGCTCTCATTGTCCCAGGACTAACCTGCATATTTGTTCTCTCACCACCAGATGTCCTGGCCTACGATTGCCCTTGGGTGGGTAGGGAGGCTGGCCTGGGACGCATCCACTTGAAAATCTCCAAGGCACAGCCGCCACCCAAACCAATCTGGGACAATGCAAACCTGCACATATTAAGCCTGCTCAGCCCCACTGGGAGGTGTGGTCCATGGATCAGGCCCAGAGGAGTGCACTCACCTGGCCCGGCTAAACAGTTGACCGGGCCTGAAGCTAACTGATTCTGTAGCAGTGGCTGGGGCCAACTGGCTGTCACTTTTCATTGGTGGGAGGCATAGGAGACGGGGAAGGGGCACCCGGACTTGCAGAGTGACAGCCAGCCGGCTCTGCAGCAACAGCTCAAGCTGTCTGGCTGTCGCTTTGCATGGGCGGGAAGTGCTTCCCCCAGGAGTGCCCTTCTAATGAGCTGTTTGGTGGGTGGGTGCACTCAAGCAGCCGATGGGGGGGCTCCAGGAGTGCCTCCCCCATCAGTTGATTGGCAGCTGGCTGCACACACCAAACAGCTCATGGGGAGGGGACGAGAAGAGGTGCTCACCCCAGCCACCTAACAGCTGATCGTGGGGCCTGGAGGAACTCCAACGCTGCCCCCCATTCAGCTGTTTTATTTATTTGTTTATTTATTTTCTTCTATTTATACCCTGTCCCTCTTGCACACAGGCGATTCGGGGCAGCGAACATAAAAGCATTAAAAAACAATATATTACACAAATATAAATATTAATATAAATACAAATATAAACAAAAATTAAAATATAGAAAACCCCATAACAGCAGTGAAAAACTAACCCCAACCTGTGATAAAAAAACCCTAACCCACCCACACCCCACTAACCCACCCTACTCACCCCTCCCTCCCCCTCCCACCCAAGGCCTGATGGAAGAGCCAGGTCTTTCAACTTCGTCAGAGAGCCAGGTGATCTGGGCTGTGGCGAACCTCCACTGGGAGGGCATCCCACAGTGATGCGGTGACCACCGAGAATGCCCGCCTGTCAGTCCGAACCTGCCGATAACACGGGACCTCCAGAAGGGCACACCTGGATGACCGCAGAGGCCGCCCTGGATCCCAGGGGATGAGGTGTTTCTAGGTGTTTCTAGGGGGGTTGTTACTGGCTGTCACTTTGCATGGGTGGAAGGCACAGGAGAGTGGGAAGCGACTTTTCCCCAAGTGACAAGGATTCTCCTGGCCACTGCTGCAGGGCTGACTCCCAGTCAATTGGAAAGACTGGGGGCATGCTGCTTTCCCCTTTCTAGTACCTCCGAGGCAGGTACTGGAAAGGAGAAAGCAGTGCATGCCCAGACTTCCCAAGTGATAAGGAGTCAGCCCTGTAGCAGAGGCCCAGGGGGCTCCTTGTCACTTGGGGAAAGTCTGCTGCCCTCCTCTCCTGTTCCTCCCTCCCTTGCAAAGTGACAGCCAGCTGGCTTCAGTTGCTGCCACGGGGCCAGCTAGCTCTCACTTTGCACGGGAGGATGGAGGGGTGCCTGGACTTTCAGAGTGACAGCCAGATGGCTCTGTAACAATGGTCAGGCTGTCTGGCTGTCACTTTGTATGGGTGGGAGGTGCTTGCCTCAGAAACACCCCCCCCCCATGAACTGCTTGGTGGTTGGGTGTTCACACCGAACAGCTGATGGGGGGCCCCTCAGGAGGGCCCCCCATCAGCTGTTTGGCACTGGCTGAGCACACTGAACAGCTGATTGGGGGGGGGGGCGAGGCGAGAGGATCTCCCCCCATGAGCTGTTTGGCAGTAGCTCTTCCCAGGACCAATCCTGCTGCCTGGGAGTCCTGTCCCATATGGACAGTTCCTTGGGCTGCCCTGTGGTGTGGAGGGACTGTGCTGGCAGCCCCCTCACGTGGGTTAAGTGCTGCCCATTTGTACAGCCCTCCCTGCCAACCCGAGGAGTGGTGGCTGCAGTGGGTTGCAGTGGCTTATTATACATGTTGCAGGGCACCCATAGAGCATACCTGAAGCCCTGCAACATGTATAATAAAATGTAACGCCCATTTTATCAGTGTTAGAGTGTCTGTGTGAAAAGGGCCTATGAGTGATGCTATCTAGCAAAGGCAGACAAAGCAAGAAAGGAAGTATTAACAAAGGATGGGAATTCGAATGGATTTACAGATTCAGATTTGTTCAAATAAAACTTCCCAAACTTACATTTAAAAAACAAAAACAAAAAAACAAAACCCCCACACCAATCTCATGATTTTTTCCCCTCCCGAATTCTACATCCAGCCCACTCCTTCACAGAGAAATTGATGTATTCTCTGTGGGTTATATGGATTGCATCACTTTTTTTAAAATGGGGTATGGGGATATAGGGGTTAGAAATAGGGTAAGGGGGCTGTGGGCTGTTTGCCCCTGTGTGCAGCCTATCCCTGTCCCCTGATGGCTGACTGACATCCAAAACTGGCTGGCATTGGATCGGAGCAGGAAAAATATTTCTCCTCTCCTGTCGTACCAAAGATTGCATACTAACAATGCATATATTCAGTACTCCCACCCCCAGGCTTACAAAAATAATGAGTCTGGCTGCCAAAATCATGA
This sequence comes from Sphenodon punctatus, assembly GCA_003113815.1. Classification (NCBI taxonomy): domain Eukaryota; kingdom Metazoa; phylum Chordata; class Lepidosauria; order Sphenodontia; family Sphenodontidae; genus Sphenodon; species Sphenodon punctatus. The sequence continues at coordinate 531,791 of QEPC01006157.1, forward strand.
TTAGTATAAAAACCATGAGATTTTGTAGGAGGGTGTATTTGTCAACTCATGACTCCAAGAGCCATTCTCTTGCCTTCATTAATAACTCAAATCACAATTCAGCCCCTGAAAAGCTCAATTGACAACCAAATCCTTGAAGAATTAATTTTATTAATGTGCGAGTAAAAGGGCACATTCTCTCTGGGATATTAATACTCGATAGTCTGGGAGAGTTGGAGTGATCCAGTGTAGCAGGTAGCAGTCTTGTGTGGCTGCTGCCCCTTTAAGAGGGGGCTGAGGCTGCCAGCCAGTGGGCTGTGTGCATGTACATGGGTGTGGGGAAGCCAGCCCATGCCAAGGAACCAGTCTGTAAAGGAAACAGGCTGAGAGCCTCAGAGACAGAGTGGGCAGGACACTGGCCCTTTAAGGGGAACCAAACTGGTGAGCTGGCCCCGCCTACTCGGGATAGAGGCAAGACTGTGAGAGAAGGCAGTCTCTGCCTGGGAACCAAAGGAACAGCATCTCCCTGGAAGAAGTGAAGACGCTGCCTAGCCACTTTATGCTCTCCAGGGTTCTGAAACTAGGAGAACCAGGGAAGAATCAGAGTGGGCCCAGGTACTGGGGAAGGCTTTGCTCAGGAGGGAACCTCCTGTCTGGGGAGGGCTTATTGTGAGCCAAGGGCCTATGAGCCTGGCTACTATGGACTTTGGGGATTGATGTTGCTGTTGTGCCTTTGGAGAGACTGACCTGGACCTGCAGGGTGAGAGGCAGATGATCCAGCAGCCCAGGGTTGAAGGAACTGTGTGCACATATGGTGATGTAGGCCTTGGCGGTGAGGGGCAGTAGGAGGCCATGGGTGGGGCCCCTACAGGAGAATCCCACAGAGTGCACTCTCCCTACTTGGGGGTTACAGTGAGGTTGAGGACTGAATAGGCGTGGTAGCAGGCTATGCTAATTCCCCAAGAGAGACCCCAGCACCCCTGTGGGGCCCTGGGAAGACCCCCTGCTACACCCAGGTTTTAGGATTAAGTGGTCATAGTCCTGAAGTGAGGTCAGGGAAAGACCTCTTGAGAAAAACCAATGCAGGAGCAGGAGGAGAAAGGAAAGGCAGCTGGCACCATACCAGTCTTGGCAGTAGACAAGCAGAAGTCAGATGCAGTTGTCTGACAAAGGCTGGTGTCACTGACCTTTTAATTCCCTCTCAATGGCCCATTCATTCTAACAACATTGCCATCAGAATGAATGGCCCATTGAATCTGGAAATCCATAATGGCACAGAGTATTATGGATTAATTCATTTTCAGTACTTCTAACCCACCCCCTCCTGCTATATGGTAGCTCGGGACGGCGTACAACAAATAAAAATACAAAATAATAAAACAATATAAAATAGAAATAATTAAAATTCATCAAAATGAACAATCACAGGCCAGACTAAAACCCCACCAAAACACAAAACATCCCACTACTCGTCTCCCTTGCCAACAGCCTGGTGAAACAGCCAAGTCTTACAGGATTTATGAAAAGAGGGGAGATCCGGGGAAAGGAGGATCTCCAGTGGGAGGAAGTTTCACTGTCAGGGAGTGGTCACTAAGAACGCCCTTTCGGAGGTCACCACCTGGGGAACCTCCAAGAGGGTGCACCCAGACAACCGCAGGGGCTGATCCAGGACACGGAGGTTGAGATGATCCCGCAGATAAGCATGGCTCAGACCGTATAGGGCCTTAAAGGTCAGTACCAACACTTTGAAATCGGGCCGAGTAGACTATAGGCAGCCAGTGCAGAGAACGGAGCACCGGTGTTATATACTCCCGACAGCCCCTCCCCATCAGGAGACGAGCCACCGTGTTCTGCAGTCTGCACCAGCTGCAATCTCTGGGACGTCACCAAGGGTAGCCCCACAGAGCACATTGCAGTAGTCTAATCTCGAGGTGATAAATGTATGGATGACAGTGGCCAGGTTGGGGCCGGAAATATATGGCCGAAGATGACAGACCAGATGTAATTTACAAAAAACACTCCTCGCCACAGCAGCCACCTGGGCATCCAGATGGCGCTGTGCATTGAGGAGTACTCCCAGGCTCCGGACCTGGGGGACCAAGGAGGGAGGCACCCCATCAATGATGGGGGCCTCCACTCCTTCGCCCTTCCCCACCAACATCACCTCTGTCTTATTGGGATTCAGCCTCAGACAACGTAACCTCATCCAATCCCCCACCACAGCCATGCAGCGGGTAAACACTGAGACGGCCTGGCCTGGGTCAGATGAAAATGAGAGGTGAATCTGGGTGTCATCAGCATACTGATGGTACCCAACCTCAAACCCTCTCACGATCTCACCCAGAGGCTGCATATGTGGGAACCGAATAGAACCCTGCGGCACTCCACACGTGAGGTCCCAGGGGGATTATGTAGAGTCCCCCAGCACCACACGCTGAGTTCCATAATTGCCATTTTTGGACAGTTACAGATTACTCCGAATTCGTAATGCCCATCCCTAGTATTAACCCATTATATCCATGTCAGGGGTGGCCAGACCTATGGTGTATGTGATCCAGGTGTCAGACTCAGACAAACTGCTAGTGCCCATCCTTGCTGGCTACCAGCTTCAGGGAACCTCAGCAACCAGTCTTAGGGGTGGAGAGGAGCACTCCCCTTTAGAGAGCATTCTCCACTACACTGGAGGAGATCTCCTAACCTTCTCCTCCTGGTACACCAGTCCTGCTTTCCTCCCCAGAGAGAATCTCTGAGAGGCTGGTCCCCCTCTCCACACTATGCTCTATTAGAGACTAGCTTGTGATCTCCCAGTAGATCACGATCTACCTCTGGTTTCCCCCTGATCTATATGCTACCAGGTGGGGCAGAGTAACTACTAACCTGTACTGTTAACTTTGGTAACTTGAGACTGATTTTAAAAAATAAAAATGAAATAATAATATAGAGATAACATAAGGAAGATTAGGTTTAAAAAGAAATACCTAGGATGAGATTGTTCCTCTCATCTGAGGAAAAGTGCTTACAGAAATGGCTTTGACATGAGAGAAATCCCAGAAAAGATCATTAGACAAGTTACTCATATTTTAAACTTTGATCTTTATTGCAAGTGGGAAAAATAACTTGACTGTTCAGAGTCAAAAAGACTTTCTTTAGCAAGCATCAAAAGCAAATAGGAGATATTTAAATGTATGATAAACTGGTTTCATGCTATTTCTTCCTCTTGCAAAGTCTGTGGCTGTTCTACAAAAGCCAGAAGCACTTCAGTTTCAGGAAATAGCTCAGTATTTGGACCTTGCATATTCACAAAATAGAGATGCATCACTTAAGGGGGAAAGTGGTTTTAAGACTCAATTAATCTGAGCTCAGATAAGCATGTTAAATAAATAATCCTTGGTTAAAAGCTTTCATTAGAAAGAACCAATTCTCTCTCTGATCTTTTCCCCTGTGCAGTCAATAGCATTGAAATTGTACAGCAATAACTTGATGTCATTTTGGTCTGGTGGTATCTGAATTATACCTGCTCAAGATGGAGACCCAAATAGAATCTTTGGCCTCATTTTCTTTAATCAAAATTTAAATGACAGTTTTAAATGTGCTGTTGGTTTAGTATCTGTGACAGAGGGTTTATTTTGTATAGTGCCTGGGCCTAAACCTCTGCAAAGATCTGCATAGCTATTCCTGAAAATTCCAATGTGCAATATGTTAAATATAAATGTTTGATGTTGTTTTAATCCTGGTTAAACACTGGGTATTTTCAGACATGCCGGGCCCAGAGGCCCGCCACACTGAACCCCGGACCGGGATCTCTCTCAGATCCCGGACCATGATGAAGATGTCCGTCCTTCAGACATGCCGGCTCCATCACTGTGGGGAATCGGGGAGGGGGCGGGGCTGTGCGGCATGATGTGCGGCCGCACAGCCCTGCCCCCCCGTGCTCCCTCAGCCGCCCGCCCTCGGGGAGACGGGCGGGTGCAGTAGCCAATGAGACTGCTGCTCCCGATCCCGTATCACGGTTGGGGCCTTGATCCAGGATGGGCCAAAGGTAATACACGTTACTTTTGGCCCATCCTGGATTGGGGCCAATCTAACCGTGGTTATTTTGACCCCCGCCAGAGATTCACTGTGGTGAACATCTGGCGGGGGTCAAACAGACGTTCACGGGAATGACACCACCACAGGGAATCCACTGGGGTTCACTGTGGTGAAAGGCATTTTCATAACGTCTGAAATTACCCATTGAGTAAAAAGGCAGAAGAATAATCAGAATCCAAATTATGATGTAAAAGCTGGATAAGAAATCGGTATCCAGGCATGCATATTTATTAAAGATGGTTATTGAAGAAACTCCTGGTACAGACAAAACATAACCAATAAAGCCTGCACTCAGAAGGCAAAACAGGAGGGGATATGGAAATGTGCCATCTACAGACAAAAGAGAAACACCTTTGAGAAGTCAGAAAAGGTCTGCATAGAGTTAGTTAAATTATGACTTGGACTGATCAGACATCAAACGTTTGGGGATGAAAGGAGGCCTGATTTGGACACCGACAAGAAGCTTCCCATCTAGAATCAAAAAGGTGGGCCTGACTCAATGATTGACAGAGCTGTAAATATATGAATGAATTGGTCTAAGGGTGAGATTCTGAGAAGGGGGATTTTCCAGAGTGTAATTAGTATAAGCAGCCCTCTCTGTATTTCCCTGCCATTTAAATAAATAAATAAACTTTATTCGGGCACTAGCTAGAGCCATGGCCCTACATAAAACCAACATAAAATCATTGAAATTCCTGCATTTGCAGGCTTTAAAGCACAAGTCAAATACAGTGGTTACAAACACTGCCATTTAGTATATTTTAACTAGATTGGAAGTCCCTTGGGGTTAGGGACTAGAGCTGCAACTGGTTACCGGGCAAGTCAGACACCCCGTCAAATCTGGGCTACCTGACTTGCCCCGGTTGTGTTTGGGCACCAATTGGCACCTGAACACGACCTGGTGGGCTACCCTATTCTCCCTGAGTTGACTTGCCTTACCACCAAGCTGCTGCTCCTCTGGTCCAGTTGCTGCTCCTCCCCCAGCCTGTGCATTACGCAACTGAACTGGGAATTTCCCCACTCGCTTTTCCTGAGTGCGGTTGGGGGGGCGGGGGGGAGAGACATCTTCCCACCTGTATGCACCCTCTAGTGGATCCCCTGTTCCCAGGGGGACCCCTAATAGGGGGGCATACAGGACCCATGTACACACCTGGCGGTGGGTCCTCCTGGGAACGGGGGACCCATTAGGGAGGCGTACACGGGTGGGAAAAGGCCTCCTCACACACCCCCTCTTGGAAAAAGCTGAGCAGGGAAGTCCCCAGCTCAGCTGAACAGCGTGTGGGCTGGGGAGGAGCAGCAAGCAGCAACCAAGATCGGAGGAATAGCAGCCTGGCAGTGAGGCAAGGCAAGTCAGCTCAGGGATCTGCTGGTGCTGGGATCAGAGTCCTAGGACACCCCAGTAATACATGAATTACCGGGCACCCATGGGGGGTTGGGTACCCCATTGGGTGCCTGCTGGGGGTGCCCAAAATGGAGGTATTACCCGCGGGTAGCAAATGTGCTACCCTCTGCAGCTCTAGTAGGGAGCGGGCTGTAACTACTGGTTGTATAGTGCCAGGCACATTGCCGGCATCGCACAAAGCCGATATTTCAATTCTGGAATGTGAGAAGACGGACTAGTTCAAATAAATGTATGCTATAAGAGATTGTCACGTAGCCTTAGAAGAACACAATGAAGAAAAAAATTCCAAGTGAAGAAAAGAACAGTAACCTAGACCTGGTTGAAAACAAGCCGATATATAACATTATTCAAAGTTCTTCGCTTTATATTTATTTATTTATTTATTTATATCATTTGGAATTAAATGTTAGGACACTTGCAACCCCAGGGAGGTGAACTGATATACTCTGGGACATGTGCTTGCATTTTCCATCATTGGTGGCGATGAGGAAAATACAGTAAACATGGGGCCCAGGATATACCTGGGCACAAAGGACTAAATGGACTTAAGTCCAGTGAGAGGCCATGGCCCATCAAGAGACTGGGTGAATTATATAATGATTTTAGACTGGTTCTTTTGGTGAATCCAGGATGGACTCATTAAAGTTTGCTGGAAGTTCCTTTGTTCCAGTAAGTCTGAATCACCGACTCAGCAGAGAAGGTCTGAAGCTGCTGACCAGGGAGGAAAACTGAGGCAGAGTGATATATTAAATTTGGGAATGTGCTTGTATGTTTGCATGGGCCCCTATTATACCAGTAGGTGTCTGAAAAAGTTAAATAAAAGATAAAAAATAATAGAAGGTCACAGACAAAGTAAGTTAATCCTACCTTCCACTCTGCATTTTTAAACAAAGGTAGTTATATTAACGTAGAGAAATAGTCTAGATCAGTTCTTTTGATGCTGGTTTAGATTTAAAAGTCTGATTTATACTGTAGGAAGCCTTTTGATTTCATTCAGTGACAGAAGGAACTAAACCAATCTGAATATATTGTGGAAAAGCCATACACATTCAAATGAATAACCCAAACAAGAAACCATTTCCCCCCTCTCCTAATCCCCCGACATGAAAAAACTGAAAACCTAGGATTATTTTACAGGCAGATGTCCAGCAAGTATGGGGAGGGGGCAGGGAGTTATTCTAATGGAGTTTAAGCATGTGTTGGTAGGAATAAACTAAGATCAAAATCTCCCTCTATAAAAAACTAATGAGTTGGGCTTAAAAAACAAACAAGCAATGCAAGAAGAAATCAAAAGATGGACTTATGGACCCATAAGCAGTAAATTCCAGCAGAGTGCACAGACTGGCCTGTATAGCTGCTAAAGGAAGACAGAAAATGTTACCTTCTGTATCAATTTCTGTCCTGAACTGCAAACTTGTCTCTCTCCCTGATATTTAAAATAGAGGAAGAAAATGATAAACAACTAGACCACGCAACAGTAGGTAGGGATGAATATAAATGGCATACATGGGATATCCCATAAGTCACAGCTACTTGACCTGTCTTCAGGGCCGGCCCCAGGGTTTGTGAGGCCATGTGTGAAGTCTTGGTGCGGGGCCTAATTTGTATCATTAGGCCCCACCTAATTATGCAAATGTATACATTTACATAAAACTTACTCCCTCTGGACAGGAAGGATTCCCATTCTCCACCCTGTCCGAGCAGCCATGGAGAAGCATGGCCTCCTAATGCTTCCCCCCCTCCCCAGCCGAGCGTCTACTACCACTCCCCAGGAGTGGTTCCACTGCAGGGTCAGCCAAGCGGGCAGTGAGGCAGGCACAGAGAGACTGACTGTGTCCATTGTCTTACTGGAGGAGGGAGTGAGCTCAGCCAGTCTGGCCTCCAGGGCCTGTTGCTTCTTGCTGCCGGTGCCACCTGTGCCTTGTGCACACATGCGGTGCGACCGGTCCAGAGGTGCTGCTATCACACACACACACGACACCCAAAATGCAGCTAGCTTATTAAGCGCATTATGCCATGAAAAGAGACATATAACCAGTTCAGTTGTGTCCTCATAATCAGTTCATGCTGCCCCCACCCCATAATCAGTTCATTTGCGCCCCCGCCCCCATATAATCTATTCACGCTGCCCCCACCCATAACCATTTAATTTGTGCCCACGGGGCAGCGTGAATTGATTATATGGGGGCGCAAATGAACTGGTTATGGGGTGCGGGTTTAAAGACAGTATTCCTGTTAGCAATAACTTCATTAAGAAGA
>QEPC01006157.1:543022-599433 GCA_003113815.1 Sphenodon punctatus
CAATCCAATGTATGCTGCTGCTGCCAATGCTGCCTCTGCTGTCTGTGCCATGAGTTCTGTGCCCCAGCAATCCAATGTCCGCTGCTGCTGCCAATGCTGCCTCTGCTGTTTGTGCCATGGGTTCTGCTACTGGGTAATCCAGTGTCTGCTGCTGCATCCAATGCCGCCTCTGTTGTCTGTTGTATGGGTTCTGCTACTGGGCAACCCAATGTAGCCTGTTGTACTCTGCTTCTCCCTTCCCTTCCCCAGGTAAGAACTCCCAGGGCGGGGCCCTGCGGCCAGCTGCAGGCTGTATTTGGTGCTGGGGGGACTGGGGCTGTCTTGACTGGAGGAGCCTGTTGTCACTCTGCTTCTCCCTCCCCTTCCCCAGGTAAGAATTCCCAGGGTGAGACCCTGTGGGCGCCAGCCCGAAAGGTGACATCTAAAGGGTGTCAGCCATTGGCTGGGGCCGGTGGCTGAGCCGGGGTGCCTGAGGGCCCTTCTGCCAGACAGACACTGCATTAGACACCATGCTGCCAGCGGCTCCTGTGGGAACAGATTAATCGAGGCTTTCCACCTGCCAGACCTCCAAGGGGGCTCGTTGTGCCGCAGTTGCTGTTGCTGTTGCTGCTGGGATGCTCTGCTGCTGCCACTGCCACTGCTGTCAGTCCCTGCTGAAGATCGGTGGGGCAATAACAACATGGGAGGATATGAGACGTAATGAGGGAGTCAATAGATGACTATGTATTGAGGGGAGAGGGATATGGGTTGTTTTATTGTTGTTATATGAATTTTGCTGTTCTATAATGGAAGGGGTTTTTGCTAGATGGATATTACAGATCATTTTTGTATTTAGAGATTGCAGGATGGAGACCTCGTCCCCCGGTGAGAGCAGGCTGTGGGATGGGAGTTCAGATGGAAGGAATTTAGAATGTTATGGGGTAGTGATAGGGAGAGGGTATATATGAGAGTATGGATTTTATGAAATTATACTGGGCCCCCTGTGTGGGATTAAACTCAGTTGCTGTGATTTGTTATGTGGTATTATAAAGGGGTATTGTAGAGGGGTGGGCTGTTTTTGTTTTTCTTGCTACTGGGTCCCCTGTGAGGGATTTAACGCAGCTGTTGTGCTTTATGTTATGTTTTTCATTTTTGTTGTGAGCCACCTCAAGTTGCCTCGGCAAGAGAGTGCGGGATACAAATAAAAAATGAAATGAAATGTCCGCTGCTGCTGCCAATGCTTTCTCTGCTGTCTGTGCCATGGGTTCTGCTACCGGGCAATCCAATGTCCTCTGTTGCTGTCAATGCTGTCTCTGCTGTCTGTGCCATGGGTTCTGCTACTGGGCAATCTAATGCCTGCAGCTGCTGCCAATGCTTTCTCTGCTGTCTGTGCCACGGGTTCTGCTACCGGGCAATCCAATGTCCCCTGCTGCTGTCAATGCTGTCTCTGCTGTCTGTGCCATGGGTTCTGCTACTGGGCAATCCAATGTCTGCTCCTGCCAATTCCGCCTCTGCTGTCTGTGCCACGGGTTCTGTGCCCGGGCAATCCAACGTCCACTGCTGCTGCTAATGCCGCCTCTGCTGTCTGTGCTACAGTTCTGTGCCCCAGCAATCCAATATCCGCTGATGCTGCCAATGCTTTCTCTGCTGTCTGTACCACAGGCTCCGTGCCCAGACAATCCAATGTCCACTGCTGCTGCCAATGCTGCCTCTGCTGTCTGTGCCATGGATTCTGCTACCGGGCAATCCAATGTCCACTGCTGCTGCCAATTCTGCCTCTGCTGTCTGTGCCACAGGTTCTGTGCCTCGGCAACCCAATGTCTGCTTCTGCTGCCTCTGCTGTGCCACGGGTACTATGCCTGGGCAATCTAATGTCTGCTACTGTGTGGCCACGTGATTCATCACCGGGCAAGACTTTACCAATTGGAAGAATAACTTGTTGAGATCCTGAGAGTAGGATGCAAGCCTGTAACACCTGGCCAAGCAGGGGTGTCAGCCCCTGAGCTCTGGCCGTGCCTCTGCTGCTGCTCCACCAATGCCAGCCAGCCTGCAATGCCCGGCCAAGCAGGGGTGCCAGCCAGCAAGCCCTGGCCGGGCCTCTGCCGCTGCTCAACCAATGCCAGCCAGCTTGCAACGCCTGGTCGAGCATGGGTGCCAGCCACAGTTACTGTGCCCGGGCAATCCAATGTCTGCTGCTGCTGCTGCTGGTACTGCACATCAGCCATTGCTCCTCACTCTTGTAGATGGGCATAGCTCCGATGAGTGTCCACAAGATTCACCACTGGGCAAGGCTTGCCCAATTTGCAATAGAGCTTCTTGAGCTCAGTCGAGTAGGATGCCAGCCTGCAACGCCTGGACAAGTAGGGGTGCCAGCCACCGAGCCCTGGCAGGGCCTCTGTCGCTGCTCAGCTGATGCCAGCCAGCCTGCAATGCTCAGCCAAGCAGGGGTGCCAGTCACCAAGCCCTGGCCGGGCCTCTGCTGCTGCTCCCCCGATGCCTGACAGCCTGCAATGCTCAGCCAAGGAGGGGTGCCAACCACTCCATCCCCAGGACCCACCTTCAGGGTTCTGGGGCCTATGTTCCAGGTAGGAAGGGCTGTTTTGGTCCACCTCATTGTCTGCAAATGTTCCACATCCAGGCCAGCCAGCCTGAAATGCCCAGCCAAGCAGGGGTTCCAGCTCACTGAGCCCTGGCCAGGCCTCTGCAGCTGCTCCACCAATGCCAGCCAGCCTGCAACGCCCAGCCAAGCAGGGTTGCCAGCCACTGAGCCCTAGTCAGGCATCTGCTGCTGCTCCATCGATGCCAGCCAGCCTGCAGTGCCCAGCTGAACAGGGGTGCCAGCCGCTCCAGCCCCAGGACCCACTATCAGGGTTCTGGGGCTGTCATTCTGCTCACGGAGACCCGTCATTCCACTTGTCTGCAAGTGTCCCACATCCAGGCCAGCCAGCCTACAATGCATGGCCGAGCAGGGGTGCCAGCTACTGAGTCTGTCAAAAAAAGGGTAGAGAGGCAAAGCCCCCACCCCAAGGGACAACCCCCTAGTAATCAAACAGGGGAAAGGGGGCAAGAGCTGCTAATGATGGTGCAACCACCATAATTAATTCAAAGGAAAAGTCTCTCTATATAAACATATATGTATAAATCCAGTTTGGGACAACCCCAAATATGAACATGTACAGCTGCCCACCTGGGCAGTGCAAAGGAATGAATACAAATATCTAAACTGTGTTCATAATGATAAATGGAATACAATATAGCTGACCCAAAAAGGTAAATATAATGTGAGATGTTATTTCAATTGTCCTACTTTTTCAAAGCATCCAAACTCCGCCATGTGCTCACAATAATAAATAAAATACAATATGGCTGACCCAAAGAGGTCAGTATAATGCAAAATGTTCTTTCAATTGTCCTGCTTTCTCAAAGCATCCAAACTCTGCCAGATGTATTTTGGGGGGGGCAGCCCCCCTTCTTCAGTGTCTTGTACTGTTGCTATTAAATGCTGGGGAGAAAAGAACCCCTCAATATATATCATGCTAAATTCCATATCCAAAATGCAAATGCATTGAAAACAGTTAATACAATTATATGTTACAATGGCCCCTCTGAATCACACATACCTCCTTAAATATTTGGTAGAGACCATACTGGTGGGTCAATGCTGTATAGATATTGCAATTTTCTCATGGGTTACAATTCCCCGTGCTAAGCATTCACTAGGCACCTGGACTTTACTCCTCATCCTGCTGAAATATATAATCATATAATATATATGTCATGAACATGAGCTGACCCCCCCAAAACCAAAAAAGGAGATGTAATAAATGAAATGAAATGGAGGAAACTCTCTCTGTATTGCATTCCTAAGCATCTCCACCTGATGCTCTACTAATTGTATTGCCACATAGATCACATTGCTTACTGCCACTGCTCCACCAATTCCAGCCTGCAACGCCTGGCTGAGCAGGAGTGCCAGCCACTCCATTCTCAGGACCCACCATCAGGGTTCTGGGGCCTACGTTCCAGGAGAGAGGACTGCCTGGAATGTAGAAGCTGCCACTCTAGTCCCAGGACCCACCATCAGGGTTCTGGGGCCATCATTCCACTCACAGGGAGCTGTCATTCCACTGCATCAAGAAACATCCAGCCACTCTAGTCCTAGGACCCACGGTCAGGGTTCTGGGGCTGTCATTCCGCTCATGGGGAGCTTTCATTCCACTTCATCTAGAAGCTGCCACTCTAGTCCCAGGACCCACCGTCAGGGTTCTGGGGCTGTTATTCTGCTCACAGGGAGCTGTCATTCCACCGCATCAAGAAACAGCCAGCCACTCCAGCCCCAGGACCCACCCTCACGGTTCTGGGACCTACGTTCCAGGTGTGTGTGTGTGGGGGAGGGATGTCCATCCATGTCATCGAGAAGCTCCCACTCTAGTCCCAGGACCCACCATCAGGGTTCTGGGGCCGTCATTCCTCTCACAGGAAGCCATCATTCCACCGCATCAAGAAACAGCCAGCCACTCGATCCCCAGGACCCACTGTCAGGGTTCTGGGGCTTACGTTCCAGACAGGGAGGGATGTTGTTCCACTTCATCCAGAAGCTGCCACTCTAGTCCCAAGACTCACTGTCAGGGTTCTGGGGCCATCATTCTACTCATGGGGAGCTGTCATCCCACTGCATCAAGAAGTAGCCAGCCACTCCAGTCCCAGGACCCACCCTCAGGGTTCTGAGGCCTATGTTACAGGCAGGAAGGGCTGTCCATCCATGTCATCCAGAAGCTGCCACTCTAGTCCCAGAACCCACCATCAGAGTTCTGAGGCTGTCATTCCACTCACGGGGAGCTTTCATTCCACTTCATCTAGAAGCTGCCACTCTAGTCCCAAGACCCACCGTCAGGGTTCTGGGGCCGTCATTCTGCTCACGGGGAGCTGTCATTCCACCACATCAAGACGCAGCCAGTCACTCCAGCCCTAGGACCCACCATCAGGGTTCTGGGACCTATGTTCCAGGCAGGGAGGGCTGTCCATCCACGTCATCCAGAAGCTTCCACTCTAGTCCCAGGACTCACCTTCAGGGTTCTGGGGCCATCATTCCACTCATGGGGGGCTGTCATTTCACCACATCAAGAAGCAGCCAGCCACTCCAGCCCCAGGACTTCCCGTCGTGGTTTTGTGTCCTGCGTTCCAGGCAGGGAGGACTGTTCATCCACGTCATCCAGAAGCTGCCACTCCAGTCCCAGGACCCACCATCAGGGTTCTGGGGCCGCCATTCCGCTCACGGGGAGCTGTCATTCCACCACATCAAAAAGCAGCCAGCCACTCCAGCCCCAGGACCCACCATCAGGGTTCTGGGGCCTACATTACAGGCAGGTAGAGGTGCCCATCCACATCATCCAGAAGCTGCCACTCTAGTCCCAGGGCCCACCATCAGGGTTCTGGGGCCTACGTTACAGTAAAGGGGAGACATCATTCCACTGCATCAAGAAACAGCCACTCCAGCCCCAGGACCCACCCTCAGGGTTCTGGGGCCTACGTTACAGGCAGGTAGGGCTGTCCATCCACATCATCCAGAAGCAATAGGGGTGCTGCTGCTTCTCAGCCTGCTGCTGGTGCTGCTACTGCTAGGGCTGGGGGCAGGGATAGACCCCGTTGGCTGAAAGGGGTGGCTGCTCCCACCATCTCCAGGGGCATCCTGCTGCTGCTAAACACTCTCCAGAGCCCTCTCTGCCTGCCGGACCCTCTCCACCAGCTCACCCTTCCAGTGGCCATAGAGCGGTGTCTGGTGTGCCACGCTGCCCTTGACCCTGGGGTCCAGCATGGTTGCCAACACACATTTATCCCACTGCAGGAGCTCTTCAAACCATGCCTTCAGCCCTTCCTTCAGCTGCCGTACCAGGTCAGCCGCCTCAGTTGCCAGCTTCTTGCCCTGAGGGCCACAATCCTGCCCCTGGAGAATCTCCTCCAGCCTCCTGAGGAGACTCTGGACCAGAGGGTTCAACTGGCTGATGGTGGCCATGGAGGAGCTAATGGTCTCTGTCACGGCCAGGAACAGTCTTAGAACAAAGACAGTGTGAGCCAGGATCTCCCATTCCACCCCATTGTACCCTGGAGGTGCCCCACTGTCCATCACCAGTTGAACCTGATGCAAGGTGGCTTTCAGTTGAAAGCCAGGCCGCCCTCCACATCCTGCAGTTGCTGATGGACTTGGCAGCTGCCCCTACCACAGCTCCTCCATGGTGCACTGATGCTTCTGAGCCTCAACTGGCTGCTGCTGCTGCACCACTGACAGCACTGATGGGGAGGGGCAGAACATGGTGGTGACACAGCTCTCGGAGGGACGTGTGGCAGGCCCTGTTCAAAGTGGCCAAGGTCTGTTGTCCTGCCCACCAATGGATGTCCCAAGCGAGCGGGTGTTCTCTATGGTGGGGGACATTTGCTCGCCGCACTGCCTGAGACTGGGGGCCAAGTTGGTGGAGCAGTTGCTGTTTCTTAAGGTGAACCTTCCACTGCTGGGATTCCCCTAGCTGCCCCTGGACATGGATTGATGGTGCAGTAGCACACGCCATCCCATGCCAGGGACGGTCTTGGGATGGGGCTCCTCCTTAACCTGGGCTGCTGCTGCTGAGGTGCTGTCCCTTCCTCCCAATGCCCGGCACCCACCCTGTCTGCCCCCCTCTCCTCACACACTAGACGGCCTCGGCTGGCCTATCTGACTGACCTCATGATTCAGGGTGGCATTGGGAAGCTGAAAGCCTGCCAGCCAGCCTCTGTCTAGACGATCTCAGTCCGCCTATCTGACTGGCTCTCTCTCTCTCGCGTGCTGCACAGTCTTTGCCAGCCTATCTGAGTGCCTTGCCACAGTCCCAGCCTGCCTTCCCTACTGCCTCTCATGCCACACTGCCTGTCTGCTGTTGCTGCTGCTGCTGCCTCTGCTGTACCATGGGTTCTGCTACCAGGCAATCCAATGTCTGCTGCTGCTCCACCGATGCCTGGCAGCCTGCAATGCCTGGTCATGTAGGGGTGCCAGAACAGCCACCAAGCCCCAAGCCTTCCTGGCCTCTTCTGCTGCCACTGAATCTCAGATGGCCAGCCATGGCGCCACGGGCACCCCCGGGGGTCAAGCACCGAGTCTGCCTGCCCGGGCAAGCCGGGGTGCCAAGCGCCAAGTCTTCCCGGTCTCTGCTGCTGCTGTTGTGTCTCCAATGGCCTACCATGCCCCCACGGGCATCCCTGGAGCACCCCAAGCCTCTGCGATGGCCGAACTTTCCGAATGTTTGGGGGGTCCGAACTCCGCGGGACCGAATGCACGAACCCGAACTAAGTTTTCGAACCAAACGTCCGAACATTCCTAAAAATCAGGAATTGCAGTTGTTTTTCTAATTAACAATGAAAAGTTAGATCAGCTGAATATTTTGCGTGAGAAAGAGTCTTGCTACTCACACTTGCTAGAATTGCTGCAGTTCCTTTCAAAGCAGCAACACTTGTTTAGAAAGAAACCAATTCCTGATCTTACAAACTGGATTTACACTGCTTATTTCACTGCAGGTAATCCTGGATTACAATAGTTTGGTCTGTGCTTGCACTGTCAAGGGGGCAGGGATGCTAAGAGGGAACACACCCACGATCAGTTTTTTCGGGTATCCTTTATGTGCCCATCAAAATTCACCACAGGTCCAATTTGTAAAAAAAGCCATGCCCCCCTCGCCCTCAGTATTTCAGCTGTTGTTGCACCCATGAGTGTGAAAGGAGAATTGGGCCAAAGTCTTAAAACCGGATGGGTTAACTTTTGAATTGCTTTTACACTCTTATAATAATGGCAATATATTCCTCAGACAGCAAGATTAAGTTAGGACTCTACAGTGACTTCTTCAGAGTTTTTATTAGAAATAATAGACAAGGAATTTATTTATTACTTATTTAGTTATCACTGTCAAGTTATTTTATCTCAATGGCACAGTTTGGATGAAGTAGTATAAAGCTTCATTATATATATATTAAAAAATCAAAGTCTAATTCAATTGCTTCATAGTTTATTGCATTAAGACAAGTTGGTAGATTCTGAACTGTAATGAGCCCTCTACTGGAATCAAGAATTTAAAGAGGGAACGCTATACAAGACTCCTATTTTCTCCAACTATATTGATACTGATAAACCTAGGGCACATTACCACAAAACCCAAGTCCTGGGGGAAGGGCAGCCTGTACTGCTTCCCGGTTAGTCAGGTGTTGTCTGAAGAGGTTTTCCACACTAGCAAACCCATGTATCGCCAACCCACTGGGGTCTTAACCTTTTAACCCTTGCCTTGCAAGCCTTTCCCACATCACGCTCCACAGGGAAAGCTGTCAGGTTTTCTCCATGTCAACCTCCCCCATTCTGGAAGTTATGTATGGACACCCCCTTAGACAAGAGAAGTAGCAATGAGAAAATGCTTTTTCTTTTTTTTTCTTTTCTCATTTTAGCTATTGATAGCAGGGAAAAGCAAGAAAAGCAGAAAGAGGCCTCTTGGGTCAATTCAACAACAACCAAACTTGACACTCCAATTAGCGAGAGTGCTGGGCTAAAAGCATTTAATGGTGTTATCTGCCATCGTAAACTTGTCACAAGTGCACAACTGCAGACTTTTTTCCTTCAGAAAATGAAAATTTGACCTACTAAGATCAGATGGCTCTTGCTGGAGTAATGAGACTGCAGATTTGACAATTAGTGAGATAAAGTTGTTTCCACAGCCCAAGTAAATGTTGACATTGATCAAGACACCTGCATAACATCTTTCACCTAACAACCTTTTATTAACATTGGTTAAGTCTTGCTGCCCAGCAGGTTATGCACTATACCCTTAGTACTGATGAGGAATCTTTACAGAACGGTTGCAAGACTCACCAAACCAATACTGTAGCAAGGCACAGCCTGAAAGGGTGGCTGCTGCTTTAATAGCCGAGAGACCCAGACTGAGGATTGGGCAGGCTATGCGGTGACTGGATAAGGGCTTGGTAGAGCCAGCCCAGTAGGAGATGTGAAAAAACCACACTGAGAGTTAAATAAAGAGTGGGCAGACACTGGCCCTTTAAGGCTTGAAAAACTGGAGGCCCAGCCTTGCCCACTTTGGAGGTATAAGAAAAGACAGACTGCATTAGAGAATCAGTCTGTGCCTGACTCTGAAGGAGTGAAGAGCTCTGCTGGAGAGCTGGGATTCCTGAGAACTCTATCCAGGGTCCTGAAAAAGGATAAATGCAAGTGTGGGGCTTTGAGGAGAATCCTGGAGTCTCCATATGAACTAAGGGGGTTGTCTGTTCCAGTCCTGTGCCAGGAGGTAACACCCTGTTCCTGTCTTGGGCTTGCTTATACATAGGTTGTTGGCACCATGGGGTCATGGCATCTATCCCGGAGGAGGGGGAGAAGGGAAGAGGGGTGGTGGAATGGACACCCGTGTAATAAACTGGCCAGGTGTGCGCCTCCCCAGGATGGGTCAAGGTCTCTGGAGAATTCTCTGTTGAAGCTGTGCTTCCAGTTGGTTGGCACCAACTCACGTATTTCCTCCTCTTATGTAACATTTTTTTCCTTGTTTGCAAGCAGCTCGCACTGCTCCTGGCCCCCATTCTATGTGCTTTTCCTGAGACCAAGATGCTATGGATAATGCTCTGGGTTGTGCCTGCTGCTGTTGCCCAGCGTATGGGGCACAGTATACTGGTGTGTGTGTGTGAAACCTGACATGTGACTGAGGGGGGATGTGCAGAGGCTACTGGCTGACCCATCATTGAGGGAGGCTGGCTGTGGGCCAGCATATATAGCTCCTGGAGTACCGTGTGTGTGGGACCAAGCGTGAGCACCGCACAGCTGAGCTTCTGGGTGCTAGCACCCCCCACCCCCAGGGATGATGGGACCATGGTAGGTGAATATGAGCATGGCTTTGCAGGGTTTCTGAGCTTCTGGGGTTTTGCTAATGGTGACTGGACCCTCTCTACCGTTTTCTTTCACCACTGCCCTGCTGATGGTGAGGGGAAACATGCGGGGCTGGCATGAGTGCCCTGATCAGATACTGGAGCTGGACCTTTTGGGGGGCTGGGAAGAGCTGTCTACCAGGAAGGTGAACCAACTGCAGCTGAGCTTTCTGCCCTGTACAAGGTCTGGGCACAAACCAGAGGTGTAGGTTGCCCTAGTATGCAGGGATGCTTTCAACCCCCACTATAAGGTGGGGGAGCATATGCTGATGAAGGGCATGTTTCAGTGGGGGTTATATGCGGAGAGAGTGGGGTTACCCACCCCAGGTGCCAGGACCCCATTAAATCTTTGTGCTATGGGTGCCAGTGTGACTGATCTGTGACCTGTGCTGTTAGTGGAGGCTGGGAGGGCCTGCACTGACAGCATGCCAGGGGACTGATTGCTTGGACCATGTGCAGCTGCTTTCACTTCTCCCTTCTGCTGTCTCCTTTCATTTCTCTGTGCACCATAGAGTATGCACTTTGCTCCCTACAACTGGCTTTCTGTAGGTGGCAACTGGTTCCTCCTGTGGCTG
Organism: Sphenodon punctatus; assembly: GCA_003113815.1. NCBI lineage: Eukaryota > Metazoa > Chordata > Lepidosauria > Sphenodontia > Sphenodontidae > Sphenodon > Sphenodon punctatus. The sequence continues at coordinate 553,513 of QEPC01006157.1, forward strand.
ACTTGCACCTCCATGTGCTGGCTGGGATGCCAGGGGCTGCTTCCCCAGGCTCCACTCCAGTCCCGCCCTCCTGGAGTACTGTGGATGGTGCATGGACACAGCTGCTGCAACTTTTGCCTGCAGTTCACCATGGCTGTACATCATGGCAGGGTGCTGGGGACAGGGCTGAACGCAGGTCCATGTGTGTGGGGACAGCTGTCCACCTGCCCAGGTTCATCAGCATGTTTGTTCTGTGCTGCACACGGATCTGAGGTGTGGCACCAACCATGGGGTGGGCAGGGGATTCAGCTCACCCAACTCATTTGTTTTCACCCTATGTCTCCCTCTCTTGCATTTGAGGCTAGCATGGGAACCACCATCTCTCTCTAGAGGAGGGGAGGGCAGAGTTCCCAACCCCAAGAGCTGCATGCCAAAGTCTTCATATGACCAAGAGCCACAACACATGTGCATGCACACAAACCTCTCCTGCTTTGTGAGTGGCTGGCAGACCTAGCGATCTGTACTCCTGGCTGCTGAGATTCTGAGAAGCAGCTGTAATTCAGAGCTTCATGTTGCTCCTGAGCAACATTTTGCCCTGCTGTTGCTCTAAGAAGTGCCAGGCCAGATCAGATCAATGGTCTAGCTAGTCCAGCATTCTGTCTCCAACTGTGGCGGCTAACCTCAGTTGCTTAAGTGTACAACAGGCTGAGTATGTTGGAAGTGATCCATTCCTGTACTCACCACAACTGCACCCCATGCCACGCTCTATCAGTGAGAGGTCTATTTGTAGACCTGAGTTCTGCAGGTTCCAAGGTCAAAAGTGCCAAAAATCACATAAAGCAAAGCCTATGGGGAAAAAACAAAAATGAAGCACAGTTGCAGAAAACAAGTACATCCATTAAATTCCTGTGATTACAATGCAAAACTTAAAGCAAAGATAAAACCCCAAAAGTCAGTATATAGTTTTAACATAGCATGATTGCTCAATAGATTCATGAAATTGTTGGAAAACATGGTCTACAGAGAGTGTGACTAACTCAGAAGCAAGCCATGTGTCAGAATTTGGGTTTTTCAGGTGAACATTTTACAAAACTCCTGACCACAATCTTGCTTGAGCATATACAATGGCTATCGTTACACACAGTACAACGATAGCGAGATGGATCTGACCCCAAACCTCTAGGAGTGTGCACTTCGTTTTCGTTATCTTGAAAACGAAAACGAAATTTTAGTTTGTTTTTGTTAGTACAATAATGACAATAAAAACAATAATAAAAAAATCAATAATGAAATTTTGTTTTTTGTTATTGGTATCGGTATCTCACAAACCCGAACATTTTGGTTTTGTTTCAGTTTTTGTCTGTGTGTGTGTGTGTGTGTGTGTGTGTGTGAGAGAGAGAGAGAGAGAGGAGGGGCTATAATGAGATGCAGTCTGCTGGCACTCTTACTACTAGTACTTCTACCACACACACATCCCCCCCCCCACACTGACGAAAATGGAAACAAAACCGGAAACAAAATCTTTGGTTTTGTGCGATACAGATACTGATAACACTGATAACAAAAAATGACAGTTTTTAATAACAAGAATGAAAAACTAAAATGAATAATGACATGAGTCCCTGGTGTACACCTCTACAAACCTTTCATATGAACTCTGGATCAAGCTTGAAATAGAAACTTTCCCAAACTGCAGTGGAATTTTGACTGGACCATTATCAAGAAAGGTTCTAACTACCAACCCTCCTGCAAACTCTCCAACAAAACAGTTTTAAAAGCCAAGGTACAGAGTTTGTAAGTTACTGCAATTGTTCCAAAGGGTCATTACTAATTCCCCTATAACAATCTACATACATATGCATGCACACGACACATCGATCTCTCTCACTTAGGAAACATTCGAGTTGATAAAATGTTCAAGAACAGGAAAGTTGTTCTTCCTGAGGAGTTGCAGCTTGCAGAACTGTCATCAATCGTTTATTGCTTGACAACCTGCCCAAGGCAATGTGACAAAGCCGGGTGGTAGTGTTTGCAGCTATGAATGCACAGCCACCTTTCTTAGAACAGTCCCCCTCTGGTAATAATTAACAAAATGTTAGGAGCATCTCAGAGCATTCAAAGAACTCAATTTACCTTGTGAAACACTGCTGCAGAATGTGAATGACCTTCAGGGCACTCAGTCGTGCTGAATGGAATTCCCACACATTTTAAAATGTATTGAAGCGTTTGAAAGACAGTAGGTTCTCTTAATTTAAAATTATGGAAGATTGCTGTCACATCAGCTATATTTTCTGCTCAAATAATTATTTCCCTGCAACTGGGGTGGGCCATTGTGGTTATGGCCAGTTGGGGTAAGTCTTTTTAGAATCTGGGCCCAAATCACACACATCAGTGTGATTTTTCCACCAAGCTAGCCTTTATTTCTTCACCACAAAAAGGTGCACAGCTCCAAAAGGAACATGAAACATGACAAAGACAAGACAACCCCACCAAGTCCTTTACTTGGAAAGCCCCTCCCTGGACTCCTAGCTAAACACTTAATGTAGGGGCAAGTCTTTACCTTAGCCCCCAGCCCTGGGCCTTATCTTACTAGGAGCTGGGGCAGCTCCTAGTAGGAGCTGGCTGAACCTTGTCTCCATCTTCCTTGGTCAGTAATCAACTCCCAGGGTCCAGAACCTGCTGCTCTTATAGCCCTCAAAAAAGGGGGTAGGCTGAAATGATGAACTGGTCACCTTTAAGAGACTCGCTGCTTGCTCCATCACACACCTCCCTCACCAAAGCACTAACATCCTTGCAGGCGAGCAATCCCATACCCCTACTCAGGGTACAACCAAAGCAAACCACACACACATATATACACACAATTCTGTATATTGTATAATTGTTAAATTGTATGTTATATTTTTGTGAGCTGCTCTGGGCCTTTGAGGAAGAGTGCGGTCAAACAAACAAATAAATAAATTAAATAGATTATCCCCTGGCAGTCAGTTCACACGGGCCATATTCTGCAATAGACTTATGTTCCCATCCTATCAGAGACATTTTTGCTTAACAGCAAACTAGTTTTCCCTTTGCTGGTGCAGATGTCCATTCCATGGTTTTGTTTTTAATTTGAGAGGATATTTAACTTGAAGGCCAAAAGAGTGGCTGCATGTTAAAATTCCAAAGCCTGATACGAGAGATTGAGGGCCTGCTGGAAAACACCAAGCATCCTTAACATCTTTCACACTTGGATGGTAGCAATGGCCATTTTAAAGAGAGACACTCCTATGCATGGACACCCAGTGTCCACCCATGGGAGTGTTTCATTTGAATGCAGAGGTGTGTGGGTTCACACTCCCACAACCCACGCAACTCCACCCATCTACACCCACCTCCACTCATCCCCCCCCCATACGGAGCAACTGGCAAAAAGGCGGGTTGCTCTGTGCATTGAGGTGGGTGGACGTGGATATAGATGGGTGTGTGCCTGTCTGCACCCTTCCCCCATGCATACACAGCCCATGCAATGGTGCTCCACCCACCGCACACAGCCCCCCCCATTTAAAAATGGCCAATGAGTTGGGGATAAAATTAGGTACTCTAGCTGTATCAAGGTCAACTGGTCTGTAGGCAGTCTCTTATGTAACAGGTGCCTGTCAAATTTATTCAGAGTTTTTATTTTATGCAGGCATTTAAGAGACTGGATTAATATTTTGCACAGAGCACCTCCAATTTACACATCCCAGTTAGTAGCTAAATCCCATAATTATAGCTTCACATGGTGCTTTCTGAAGTGCTCAAATTCTTTTCCCACCCATGATAAAACAACTTGTACTTTAAAGGATGGTAATGTGGGTTCTCAAAGAGTAGTGAGTCAGAACCAAGATCAAGCCTCCTATTTCCCACCCCAGCTGTGTTTGAGTAGACATGAGTTTGAAGGACGACCTCAGAACCAAAAATACCCCTAAACCTTGTAGGGAATGTTCATGTCTCCTGATCTAAAGCCTGATGTGTATTTATATTAAGAAAGTGCTCCTTATGTTTAAAAGGACTGAAAATGAACCTTGGATTCAAACTTTAAAGTGTATAAAATTTTGGTACAGTTTTGCACTTTGAGAATATCTAGTTTAATGTGGTTGAAGCTGCAGAGATTAGCAGGCATCTCTTTCAGCTTGATACACAGAGATGTAGTTAAAAATTAAGTGAATAAGTTTTCATATGGTTAGCTAAACACCGAACATATTTCCTCTCCTTTTCAAATTGTAAACAAAGTTACACTTTATTCCATGTGTAGGAAAGTGAGGGACAAACAGTCTGTGGTTCAGCTAGGAATAACATTCACTGCTGTTCAAGATCCTGGACATATAGTATTATATCCTACCAGGAGATTCATTCATCCCAGGCTAATGAACACTCAGGTAATCCAGCCCTGACTCCTGCAGACAGTTCTTTCAATGTTTTGCCAATAGGACCTACAGTACTTCCTGCTTTTCTGAACATGGGTTCCCTACATTTCTTCTGCTAATTTGTCAAAATCAGTAAGAAGTTCTGAAATTCCAGTTCTGGTCCCTGCACACTTACCACCCATTTGAAGATCCAAGAGGTCTTAGAGCTTGAATTGCCTGTCCCAACAGACTTGCTTGCTCCTGAATAATTCACCCTATTTTCCAAGGGTGCTTAACATTAGGAAGCAGATGATGGTGTTTAGCCTTTGGAACATCACTCAGTTAACGGTACTGTAAGTTCTTCAAAGAAGGATTTTGGGGGTAGAAGGAAAATGATCTCTGCTCCAGTGCTGAAATCTGCTTCGGAAACAATAGGGCAGCACATGTTTCCTCCGTTTTCGTGGTACCTGGCCCCACTTTGGCCATCAGCACAGGTAAAGTCGACCGTTAGTACTGCCCTGAACGTGTGCCCAGAAAACAGGTCTTTGCCAGAAAATAGCCAGGACAGAGGAACATCCTGGCTATGCACACTCTTACCCCAGCAAATCTTGGGAATTCTGCACTCTTTCTATGGGTGCCAGTAGACAGCTTATCCCAGGTGTCCCACTCCTGGCCAGCTGTCAGCTGAGAGGGGTGCACTAGTCGCTATGGTGCTGGCAGACCAGGGGCTGTGTGGGGACCCAACAAACAAAATCTGGCCACATAGGAGCCTGTTGCCACAGGCTGGGTCAGGTTAACTTGCATTGCATGCTCCGCATTCCTGGGAATAACATGGTCTTCTGTGGCTACTTTACACAAGCAGAGCTAGTCTACACACAGCTGGCAGTACCATCACCTTATTTGTAACTAAGCCACATACCTGCATTTACTCTTTAGTGACTTTCACCTGGGAGGCAATATTCATTTTCAGGATTCCACAAGACTCTCAAACAGAGAACATTTTCCAGTTCCCTTTCTTTATTCTCCACTTAAGGCACATTCACACAGCCCACCCTGAACAGGGAGAGCACTGGGATTGCATGACAAACAAGCCTGCTTCATATAACATTCCACTCCCTGCATACAGATGAGCCAGCACAGGCTGTGCTCCACGTTGGCTTTCTCCAATCTTGTAGGTTTTCTGTGAATGGATGCACTTAGGCAACAGCTCCGAAGTTCTTTGCTCTGGTGTAGTCCAGTGCTCCCTCCCCCTCAATATAGCTCTATTACTACTGCTACTGGTTTAACTACCCTAGTTCACTGCAGCTGTCTTGGGGAGATTTTCAAAAAGGCAGCAGGCCTGAAGTGACCAGACATTCACATCCTCTTTTAGGTGGGACAGTCATGCTGGGAGCTGCTCTGTCATTCTATTCTGGGGAGGCTAGGTACATACCTTCCAATGGTTCCTACTTAGGAGGAACCAACCCTCCTTGAGTACCGCATTCCACTGTCCCTCTTTCAGGGGTCAACGGGTGTTAACAAAGGAGACGTTGCCCCACAATGGCCCTCGGTAACCCCAGATTCATGTGTCTGTCTGAATGGTGGTCGCCAGATGTTTGCCCTGGAGCAGCCCTGTACCACACCACATTATTTCTGGGAACGCGGAGCATGCAGCGCAGGTTAACCTCGCCCAACCTGTGGCAATGGGCTCCGATGGGGCTAGGTCTCGTTAGTTAGGTTCCCCTGCAGACCCAGGGCCACCAGCACTATAGAGTTGTGGCTAGTGGGCCCCTCTCAACTGACAGCTGACCAGGAGAGGGAAGTGGAGAAGCCCCGAGAGGCACGATCTGCATTCCCCTCTCCCAGGTGGCTGTCAGCTAGGAGTGGTGTGTTAGTGCTGGCTCCGATGAAAAGGGGGGGGGGGGTGTTACAGCAAGGGAAGGATTCTTCTCTGGCCATAACCCCACTTTCCATGCTCACTGCTCTCATTTTCTGGTGGTTCCTTTCCTGAATAGAGAAGGGATCTCAGGATCTGTGTAGCTCCCCCAGAGGAACTGTGCACCAACTTTGATCCTCACTCCTCTCCTTTCCTGACAGGAAAGGAAAGTAGTGAGTATGGAAAGGGGGGGGGGGGGGGGGGAGGGGGTCACAGCCAGGAAAGAAGTCTTCTTCAGCAATGACCCCCCTCCCTTTCCACTGGAGCCAGTGCTAGCATGCTGCATGTCCCTCTCAACTGACAGTCAGCCGGGGGGAGAGGAGTGCAAGCAATCATGCTGTCCCCAGGGACAGCCTGTCAGCTGGAGGGGACACCAGTGATCTTACTGTGCCTGGGCCCCCGGGGGGGGGGAGGGAGGAAGTACATTATTTATTTGTTCATTTGTTTATTTATTTTATAAGGTTGTATCCTGCCCCATATATGGTGGTTGGCGGAAGTCCATGAACTGCAGGCAGGAGGCTGCCTGTTTGAAGGGCTCCCAACGTTGCTGTACCTACAGGAGTGGCAGTGACATGGAGACTCCACGGATCAAACGTGGGTTCCAGCTGCCTCCTTTCCCACGTGTTGACACCCAATGTGTTTCTTTCAGGAGAGAGAGACAAAAAAGACCATTAGCCAATCCTCAGACTGGTTGCCTCCTAGTAAATGTACTTGAGAGAACAATGGGGAGATGATGGAATGATAAACTGTGTAGAATGAGCGGCAGGAGAGCTTCTGTCCCTCTTTCTGCACTTGGAATTGTTGGGCAGTGTGTGCGCCTGTGTGTGTAAGTATGTAGGGGTTGGAGGTCATTTGCTGAGGGGTGAAACTTATTGACGGGGAGGACTTATCCCTCTGACTGCTGGAAATGTTGGAATGTGTGCAAGACCATTCAAATGTCCCACCTTTGGGCAGCACAATGCCTCCCACCCCCTGGCATAGCTGGGTGACTCCTGCCCATACCCCCCCTCTCACTGGGGGCTGTGGCATCACTCCCCACCCTTGATCCCCCCATGCCTGTACTCCCTCTCACTGGGGGCTGTGGCACCACCCGCCTCCCTCCCACAGAGGGGCAATAACACTCCCTCCACCCACAACATTCCAATTCATCCATCTCCCCTAGCACCCAGGCCACCCCACTAAACACAATGATTTTTTTATTTGTTTATTTGTTGGCATGACCAAGGTCATTGCCAAAAGAAAATCAAATAACATAAGAACAACTGCCCTTAGGCTCCCAAAGTTAATACAGACTACAAAAAATGACCATAAACAAAACTCAAAACAATGCCCAGATATACCAGGGCATGATTTCTCATCAAACATACCATATTAATCAGACACCCCATATTATCCAATACATAAAAATGTTAAAAGAAAAGAGGAAACGTACCATTGGTCATACCAGGCCTAGCCCATACCCAAAATGTACCAGGGCAAAGCTCCCAGCAGGCTACAGAAAAAGCCCCCGCTTGAGTGGCCATCAATGCCTCACCCCCGGCTGGCACTGTACCTGGCTTGTGCCCTCTTGTGCATTTGATCCTTGGTTATCCTGGAATCCATTACCCACACCCTGCTCCACACCATCACAATACTTCTGGTTCAAAAACATCACCCTCCTGGCACTAAACACAATGAAAACCAATTGAAATGACAACTCCCCATCCACTTACCTCTAGGAACAAATAAAATTGTTTTTTGGAGGGTGGGGAGATAGTTAGTCTCTGCACGCTGTTCCCTTGGAAGCTTGTGTTGGTGCGTTGTAATCAGTTTTGAGAATATGCTTTGAATTAATCAGACACAATCAAAGCTGGCTTTAGAATTTGCAGGGTCCAGGGAAAAAATAAAATGTGGGACCCTCATGGCCCCACCCTTCAAAGCCCTTTAACAAGTGGCCGTCTGATGCCCCTCACGCCTCACCCTAGTAGCTGAGGCGAGGGGGGCAGGACCTCACAGGAAACAGTCAGTCTACAGGGCTAAGAGTCACAGGCAGGAAGAGGGTCTTGCAGAAATAGCCTACTCCAGGGCCTCTGGAGGGCTGTTCCTAAAGCTACTAGTACTGGACTCCCTGCACCCCTCCCCCCACAGGCCATGGCCCCTATTGGCCCTGCTAAAGCCCAGTCCTGGACACAGTACACTAGTGGCACCCAAGCATTTTGCCTGTGTGATCCCATTACACCAGAGAATATCAAAGACACACAAAGTATCTAAGTCTCAGGGCATTTTTAGACAAGCCTCGTTTTCTCCTGAACTTCAGAGTTTGGGAGAAACAAACTCGAGGGGGAGGGGTTAGACATTCACCCCTTCTACTGGAAGTCGGCAGGGCACCATTGGAAACATTGGACGCCGGAGAACTTGCACATGCCTGGAGACCTGGACTTGTAAAACCTCAATATCAGCGTTTTACAAGTCTGGGTCTCCAAGCATGCGCAAGTTCCCTGGCGCCCGCTGTTTCCAATGGCTCCCAGCCAACGTCTGGTGCTAGAGGTAATGTCTAGATCGGGGCCTGTATCTTCAGATGGCATGACCCCCAACTTGCATACTGGCCTACAGTTTGGGAACATCTGCAGTACACTGTACAAACTAAATTATTCACTGTTTTCATGCAGACACTGAGCTCTGCTATTTTTTTCTTAGATGGAGAACTATCAGTCTTACCAGTTATCACTGTCTGCTTTTGAGGTTCTACCTGGAATATGGTCTAGTTCAATAATAAAGCCAACAAAAAGGGACTTGTTCCCTCATGAAGCAGCCAATCCAGGATTTATGCAGGCCAGAACAGTTGTGCTTACAACAGTCTGAACTGTCACTACATGCAAGTCAAATAGCAAAAATGTAATTGAGAGGAAATTGATGCTTTGAAATAAAAATCCACACGAAGGGCTTGGCTGCAAAATTCTAGCCTCCACATGTCTGGCTTGGCGGATGGTGTCAGGAAAGCACCGAGCTTCTAATTTAAAGGATAAATGCCAGGAAGCCCCTGTCAAGGAATCTTAATGGTATCACTGCTGCTTGTGCCAAACATTTGTTTGAGGAGGGAAATTTATTGACAGAGATACCGGTGCTGGGTCATTTTCAGATTGATTTCCTATTCCCCCCCCCCCACTGCTTCTCTGCACAACAGAAGGATAAGAGGGATGTATATTGTAGATGGGCACCTGGAACAGAATGCAGATGGGGAAAGAAGAAAGGCTTTGCACTTAAGGCATAACTCTGGGTATCCGAGTTCTACTCTTAGGGCATACATGAGACGCTACCACACAGGTCCACCTAGTGGACACGTGTGGTAGCACCTGTGTAAAAGTGGGGGTGGATGGGTGCATGCTCCCATGACCAACGCACCCTCACCTACCTCCGCCCATCTCCCTGCACAGGCCAACCTAGACAATCCCGGATTGCACCGTGAGGGGTTATGAGTGGCCGGCAGGTGGATGGGTGTGCACACCCATCCACCACCGTTTAAACCCTCCTCCACCCACCAGAAGTCATGTGCACTCCACCAAGCGCCCATGGACCCGCCCCCCGATCCTAAATCCTTTCAGTCAGACTTCATGTTATGTACGCCCTGACTCTTATTGGCCTTGGTTATGTATCAGTTGTTAAAATAAAGGGCAAAGTGGCAGTGCAGTTAGTTGAATTTAAAGATACAGAAGAGAATTTGGAAAGTATAAGTCTTTTAGCTTGATCTTCAAAGTCCTTGCATAAAGGGGGTTCCCCCACCACAAGTGCTTTGAGAATTGAACTCTCTTTAAATCCCTAAATGCCTTCCTCTGTGTACTGGGGAGATTATCCTACATCTACTTCATGGCGTGTGTGTGTTAATCTTAATTAGTTAGTCTTTGTAGAGTTCAGAGATCATTCAGCAGTAGGTTCTATGCAAAGCTATGAGGGATCATTTTTATTTCATGCATTTTTGTAAGACAGACATTCCTTTAAAAAAAAAAAATGGACTCCATGAGAAATTAACCCAGCAATTTCTCTTATTTTTGACAATGCCTGTTTCATTGGAATGTTCAATGCCTGTCTAACCAGTGCCACTACCTAAAGTCTAGGGTAAGAATTTTACCTTTAGGTATTCACATTAAAAACTCAAGTTCCATGTTCCAGTACAGGTCAGTTGCTCAAGAATGTACAAAATAATCTAAAAGACATTTAGGAAATGCCACTGCTGAGTGCTGCTGCTCCCACCAAGTTTCAGCTCCTGCTGCTTCCACCCTCTCCTCTTAATTTTGGTACCCAGCTGCCTCCAGAAAGAAAGCTCAAGTGGAATTTTTACTCTCCCAGCAGGTCCTGACAAAAAACAGGCAAACCTTCCAACAGTTTGAAGCAAGTTTGAGTTTGTTTTGGATAAGCTTCTTAAAGTGCAGATGCTTCTCTAAATGCTACAGTTCATACTGTGCCCTCACAGCCATCCAGTTCCAAAGGAAATCCTGCCCCTTGCAAATCAGGGAAGAACATGAAAGAAAGGTAAGAGCAGAACTTGACCTTGTGGTTAGAAAAGTGAGTTGGCTACCTGAGAAAAAGCACTACAGAGCTCTTTGGTAATTCAACTTATGAAGAAGGTTGGAAATGCTACTAACAAAACCACCCTGCTTCATGACATTTCAGTTCAGCCCATTGCATAGGCAGCCATAAAAGGGTAAAATGCTGATGAAACAAAAGTGAACATGAACCATCAGCAAAATAGTGTTCAGACTCCAATCTAGAAAGAAGCAGAGTCGGAAGGAGCATCTTTAAAAAAACAAAATAAAACAAAAATCAAACATCACACCCACACACCAAATCACCCATTTTTGTTTCCTTCTTGTCTGTCCAGCTATTATTTTGATATCTGTCATCTCCTGCTCCATTCCTCTGGCTGGCCATAAGCCAGCAGTCATCTCAACAAGTGCCTTACAGATAAAACCCCTCTTCACTGAACCTCCGGGAACAATGAGCTTTCCAGCTGCAGCATTTGCAGGCACTCAGTGCAGCTGCTGTCCTTATAGCTAACTACTAGATCAGATGCTCATAAGCAAAGTCATTCCTAAGTTCCAATTCCAGTATTGAAGCCAACAGTTCTCAAGTCCTAGGATCACAAACCCAAAGTGACCCTCAAAGAATTTTTATGGAGGACTATGAAACCTTCTACCTTAATTAAAGCTTTCTATTAAGAAAAAATAGCCTCTAGCCTTTCTGTTATGAAGAAAACCTTCCAACTACTGATAACGGCAGCAATTAAGTTTGTAGAGTATACAGCACTGGAGACTGGGCTGTTTAATAATACAAGTGTTATGCCTCAAAATGAAACAAATATGTGGCCATTTAAACACTGCTGTCACTGTGACGCACACCATGGCCAATCAGATCTTCCTGAAAGTAGCAGGACTAGAAGTTAAAACTCTAATCCCGTTTTGTGGAGTCCAACCCCAGGAGCACATCTCGTGCAATAACTTAGAAGTTAGTGGTCCTCCGACTTTGCCCTTTTAGGACATTATCACCAGCACCACGGAACACTATCTCCAGAGGACAGTCAGTTACCATTAACTGTTTGTTTTCTGTGGATGAAAAACTGTCCAGGTAACATTGCACCCCAGGCACTAATGGGTTTTCCCATATGGGGTACAAAGTTATCCCAAGCTGAACCACACCAACAAGACACACTTTTTATTTTTATTTAATTTATTTATTTATAATAAAATGTATATGTTACCTCTTCCTGCTAAAAGCATCTCAGGGCAGGTAACAACATAGTAAAACAATTTAAAAAAACAATACAATTTAAAACACAATTAAAACACAATGTACAAATACAATATACCCCCACCCACCCCCTCTCCCTCAGGAAAAGCAAGGCGGAACAGCCAGGTCTTACATTGTCTACGGAAAGAGAGGAGGTCGGTAGTCAGGTGGACCTCCAACGGGAGGGTGTTCCACAACCACGGTGCGGCCACAGAGAACACCCTCAGCAAGGTCGACACCCGAGAAATCCATGGGACCTCAAGAAGGGTGCCCCCGGCTGACCGCAGGGGCTGATTCAGGGCCCAAAGGGTGAGGCGGCCTCACAGATAGGTGGGGCCCAGGCCATTAAGGGCTTTAAAGGTCAACACTAACACCTTGAATTGAACCTGGAAGTTTATAGGCAGCCAGTGCAGAGAGAAAAGCACTGGTGTAATATGCTTGCATCAACCTGTCCCCGTTAGGAGATGAGTCGCCGCATTCTACACCAGCTGCAGCCTCCAAGCCAGCACCAAGGGTAGCCCCACGCAGAGTGCGTTGCAGTAGTCCAATCTCGAGGTAATAAAAGCATGGACGATCGTGACTAGGTCAGAGCCTGAGACATACTGCTGAAGCCGACTCACCAGGTGTAATTGGCGAAATGCCCCTTTCACCACAGCCGGCACCTGGACATCCAGGTGGAGCTGCAGATCCAGGAGCACCCCCAGACTCTGAACCTGAGATACCAGGGCAGGGCGGATCCCATCAATGATGGGGGCTGCCACTCCCCCAGCCTTCCCCACGACCATCACCTCTGTCTTGTCAGGATTTAACCTCAGATGGCTCGCCCTCATCCAATCCCCCACAACTGCCAAGCTCGATGTATCGAGACTTCCGGGCCTGAGTCGGATGAAAAAGAGAGATAAAGCTGGGTGTCATCAGCATCAGCATACTGATGACACCATACACCAAACTCCCTAACAACCTCCACCAAAGGCTGCATGTACACATTGAATATGGAGCCCTGCAGGACTCCACAGGTGAGGCCCTGGGGAAAAGATGAAGAATCATTCAGGACCACATGCTGGACTGTCCAAGCCAGGAAGGAGCGGAACCACTCAAGAACAGTCCCACCAATCTCTGCCCGGTCCCGCCGCCAAGTCACCAACAACCAATGGTCAACAGTATCAAATGCAGCTGAGAGATCTAATAGGATCAACAGGGTCAGATGACCCCAATCCAACTCATGGGAGAGGGGTGTGCATAAAAAATAGAAATGAAAAAAACCTTTTGTTTTTGAAATAAAGGGAAAACACTGAAAAATGTATTTCTGGCTATAACTTTTTTGTTTCATATTCAATTCTAATGAAACATGGAGGCATTGTACCCCCAATGGAGGGCATTATGTGTACCAATATGGTTAGATAAAGGAAACTGACTTTAGAAGCAATTGCATGTTGTGATTTTAAGAAAAGCTCTATACACATTCATGGCTACAACTTCTTTATCGTCCATCCAATTTTCACAAAACCTGTGAATATTATGTCCCTCCACAAGTTTAACGGTCCTGCCAATTTTCAGAAAGATTGGATAAAGGGTCCTTATGATATAAGACATTAACTTGAAAATACATTTCTAGCTGTAACATTTGTATGTTCCATCCTGTTTACAAGATATATGGCAGGAATGTATCACATACCTTCCCTGTCACCTCTGTCAAACTACAGGACAATTTGATAAAGGGCCCCAATTTTATAAGCAATTGAAGTTGTCCCCTTGAAGACCATTATTCAGATAAATAGCAGCACATACAGTGCCAGTCAGAGGCAGGCACCTGGCATTGCAGGGGGAGGGAGGCTGTAGGAGGGAGGGTGTGGAGCAACCCAAAAGAATGACAGACACATTCACTGGCCAATTACTGCATGCTTCCAGCTTTACAGGACCAATCGTTAGTGGCTTCAAGGCAGGCATAGGGGATGGCCCTCAGGCAGGCATAGAAGGGACTTAACTGGGACTTTGGGGATAGCATCCCAGCAATCATGGGATAGCATCCCAGGGTTAGAGTGAGGGGTATGTTTTTATATTGTGTTTGAATAGTGTTTTAAATTATTGCTGCTTTGAATTGTTTTAGTATGTTGTTAGTTGCCCCAAGATGCTTTTAGCAGGAGGGGGCGGCATATAAATTTTATTATAAATAAATAAAATAAATAAATCAGGCGACATAGTTTACACATCCAGACTGGCCAATTATCATCACAATCACATCCTGCAGTACTGTGACAGAGACATAAGGGAATCTCTATTGGCTCTTTCCTAAACAGATGCTTCCGACTTCCCAGTAACAAGTGGGGGAGAGATGTTGGGATAGTCACAGCATAGAATGAGGATATTTGGTTGACATTTCTGCTGGCCTATTGGCATCACAAACAGATCTTATACCATAGTGACACGTAAGAGAATCTGTGGCATAGGCTCCTTCTCTGCATATGCTGTGCAGGCATATACAATTGGGACCCTTTATCACATCTTTCTGATATTTGGCAGAGACGATCGTGAAAGTGTGATGTACAGTCCTGCCAAATTTCACGTACACTGGTTGGACTACAAAGTTGTTAAAGTCAGACATACATGTATAAGTTAATTGCTTATACCAGGAACTTTTATCCAATCCTTCTGAAAGTTGGCAGAGATATGGGAAGGGGTGTACACTTTCAAAGTTTCATCTACATTAAATGTGAGGCAAAGAAGGTACAGCTAAGAATGTATATGAAGATTTTTGCAAAATAATATATTTTAACTGAGTATAAAATTGAATTCCTTTATACAATCCTTTTGGAATTTGGTACACTTTATCCTTCCATTGGAGGTATAAGCATGCCAAGGTTCAGCTAAATATAATGAAACACAAAAAAGGTACAGCCAAAAATGTGTTTTCCATTGAAACCAATGAAAAACGAAAATGAAAGCAAAAATGAAAATTTGATGTTTATGAAAACAAAAACAGCAGATTTAAATAACAAAAAGAAATCCCCGAAAACAAAAATGACATG
Source organism: Sphenodon punctatus (assembly GCA_003113815.1). Lineage (NCBI taxonomy): Eukaryota > Metazoa > Chordata > Lepidosauria > Sphenodontia > Sphenodontidae > Sphenodon > Sphenodon punctatus. Next base: position 568,560 of record QEPC01006157.1, read on the forward strand.
GGCCCCTGAGACACACCTCTAACATTCTCATCTCAGGTTTCTGTGTGGGTTTTTTTCCCCCCATGGGCTGGAGTGTGTATGTGTATTGTGGCACATACCGAATTCTGCTCTTATATGAAATGAAAATTGATTGGGGTGCATGTATATCCCACAGGGGTACAAAGGCATCCCACAATAACATTGTGGCTTTCCCCCCACTGAAATTGGATGAGGACAACATGAGTCCCCCCACAGGGGAAACAACACAGACAGAATACATACCACCCTGGCTTCCCCTGCAGAGTGGAGACAGTGTTGTGTGAAGTGGATCTGTGCAGCAAACAAACTTGTATTGATTATCCCTGCAGTGCCCCACACATGACCAGGACCACTTGTTCTGATCTTTAATTAATCCCAGCTTTGACTCTCTACCTTTGTAAAACCCTTTTCCCAGCTGTAAACAGAGACAGGCTGCAGTCTTGAAATTTCCTACTCCAAAGCAACCCCACCAATGTTAAGCAGACTGCTCTGCCATAAGTGGTTTTAGAATTGCAGTAGGTGCTTTTAGACATACCACTGTGCATGCAGATTTAAATAATCTGCTTTTAGAAAAGTCATGTTGGTGGTGTTTAGTTGCGCCACCACCATTGCAAACCACGGCTCGCGCATTGTTTTGAAATCGCATTGGCAAACCCCCAATATCGAGGTTTTACCAATGCATTTTCAAAAGAATGCGTGAGCTGCAGTTTGCAATAGTAAACACCACCTCACGCGACTTTTATAAAAGTTGATTATTTAAATCCATGTGCACAGCATGCACTCAGTGCTCCATTTCAAAGGAAACCTAATTAAACATTTGCAAAGAGATGAGTCCTAAGCACTGATTCTGATTTAGTTCTGCTTATGGAATGCTTTTTGTACACCACATCAAAACCTTTCAAAATTTCACCAATTACCAGGTTAGACATGGGTGCAATGGTTCACATAGTGAGTGAATATATACTTTTTGGAGACTATGCCTATCTCTGTTAACCATATACTTGCAGATTTATATGCTCCATCTGTCAGCATTTGACTTTCTGGATGCTTTGATTTTAATTAATTTACTTGTGTCTGATTTGATATTCTTGAAGAGTCCTTTGCAAATCTCAGCGCCAGCCCTTTTGAAAAATGGTCCAGGGGTAAATCAGATACTGAATCAACATTCAAGCCTGCACATTGACCAGCAGCAGCTGAATATCCAACTTGTAATATATTTCCTTTTCAATCATTGGACAGATGACTAAGACCACACAGTGCAACAGATACACTGTGTGAACTAGAGGCCTGATCCCAGCAAGACTGTGCATGGCCTGGGCTCATGTCCAGGGCAAGGAAGGGCAAGGAAGCGTGGTCTCCAGGGTGCAGTGCACTGCTTACCCATGGAAGTAGAGCTGCCCCAGCTCCTAGCAGGCCCCTGGGAGTGGCAGCAACTCCTCCAGGAAGGAAGTTGTAAGAGTGGGTGGGGCTAGAACACCACCCCAGTTCACTCTGAAAAATTCCTTGTTGGCAAGGTCCTTTGTGAGTGTCCTGAGTGCTGAGAGGAAATGTTCAGAGTGGTCTGGGCCAATGTGTTGGCCCTGCTCTCTTTCTCCCTGAAGATTTCCTAGCAAAGCTCTCAGCTCTGGTCAGTTGCAAAGCGTCCAAGGCTTGGACTTAACTAAGCCCCCTTGTTCAATAGTAGCTATGCCCCTGCCTGATCGTTTGATGTAAAGATGCTTCTAAGGACTCAGCCCATGCCTGCTTTCCTTGTGGGAAGGGTGGTGGTGGTGCAGAAAGAGTTTTGTGATACAACAGTAACTCACGCTGAGGGTGTGTCAACAAAAACATGCTAGATCTTGGATTTTTGCTCTAGAGTAACTCCTGCTGTTCACTGCTGTTCTCACTGGGGGTGGGGGCGTGGAGGGGGTTAAAAATCAACTTCCCCTCCTCTACTCATCCTGCTTTGGAACTTGCAGCAGGGGTGGGGACTGGAATAACAAGCACTCAGTGAGGAGAACATGCTGCTTGAGGGACACACAAAGAAGTGTCAAGCCCCACCCCCAGCAACGAGGGGTAGGGAGAGGCAAGAAGGGGATTCCCCAGGGGCCCCCACCTGGAGCAGCGGGGCAATCCCCGCAACTAGCAAAGCGGCGGCGAGCACAAGCCCCGCCGCGTCAACCAGAGCCCCCGTTAGGAAGCGTGGCCCCGCCCTTGTCCCCCTCCACGCGGCCGGAAGAAGCTTCCCCGCCGCAGCAAGAGACAGCGTCGGGTGATAGCCCCGCCCCGCCCCGACGCAGCGCACGCATAGCGGCGCGGGGGGCGGAGCCAGGGGCGGGGCTTTCAAGCAGGGACTAGCTGGGAGCTATAAAAACGCCGGCGGGGTAGCCATTCCCCGCCGGTAATCGCGAGAGAAGCTGGCCCCTGATTTTTGGCTACTATCTTGAAGCTCCTACCTTGAAGCTAAGTGTACCTGTGTCTATTGAGTCTGTGTTTGTGGGTGTGCGAGTTCCCTTGCTGTCCTTCTGTTTCCCCCCCTTTGCTTCTGTGCTGTTGTGTGTGTCAAGTGTGCCTCTCACTCCCTGCTGCCCTTCCCCCCCCTACCAGTAACAATAGACCTACCTCCACGTGCATTCCCTACCTGGTCCGCTCCTTTCCCTTCCCCGAAAACCCCGCGTCTACACACACACCCCGGTTCCCCTTCTCCTCCTGTCCCCTGTGGCACCCCTCCCCTGGCCCTGCCTTCCTTACACCTGGAGCACTCTACCCTCCACGAAACCTGCACCTGGGTTGGGGACCCCCTGACTGGTTCGACGTTTCTGTGTGCAAGGCTGACTCTCCCTTTCCCTACTCTGGTTGGCAATACCTCTCTCCCCCCCTATGATGACACGGGTTGCCTCGTAGAATTCGAGGAAAGCCCACCTTATAACCTGAGGGGACTACCGGGAGCCTATCGTACCTCAGGGAGAGAGAGTGCCTCCCCCTTTTGTCCCCTTCCCCTTTCCCCGGCCCCTACGGGCCCTCTCCCCCCTCCTACCCTTACAGAAAGGAAGAACTAAGGTTCGGTGGGAGGACAGTAGAGGACTGGACAGTAGTTGTCAAACAGTAGGTTAGGACCCACCAGTGGGTCCAGGGTGTGTACGTGTTAGGTGGGTCCTGAGAGGTCCACAAGGCACAAGTCCTGGTGCAGTTGCATTGTGTCCCTTGCCTAGGGTTGCCACCGGTGGTGGTGGTGTTTTTTTTACCTGACACTCCCATAGGCCAAAATGGAAGTGTCGGGTAAAAAATGACCAAAGGTGGCAACACTACCCATGCTGCATTCCCTCCTGTCATTTGTTCTGGCTGCCTGTGATCAGAACTTAATTTGTGAGGGGGCTCAGCTTCATCAATTAAATTCAAGGGGCGAGGGGCCGTGTTCCAGGAAATTTTCCCAGTAGAACTGTGCACTTTGAGATACGAAAGACCAGGAAAAGACCAATATTGACCATTTTAGGGTTGGAAACTAAAGTGAGAAAAACCCTGCCTATTTGGCCTTCATTAATGACTTCAGCACTGGTCATCATGTAGTTTAAGTCACAAGGACTCCTTTTTATATCTCGCTGTAGATTTTTTTTAATGATTGGGTTACTAGCTGGAGAATAGGGTTCATTTCCCTGCTATGACAAGTTCTAGGCCAGGAGGTGTGGCTTCTGTGGAAGGGAGTGTGGCTTCTAGGACAGGCTGGGCCTGTGATACTAAGGTATGGGGACAGGATATGGAGAGGAGGGATATGACTTTAAAGCTTCCCTGCTCTCTCTGACTCCCACCTCATGCTGCCTCATGCTGGCCCCGGCTGCTGGCATTAGGGCCCTGCTCTTCTGCCAGACTGGACCCATCCACTACTGCTCCTGATCCCAGATTTTTTAAGGTGTGTCCTGAATTTGTTAAAAATAGTTTGGTGGTCCTGTAGCAGCTCTGTTCAGCTCACAAAAAATGACAAATGGTAAAAACTGTGGAAAAATCTATACGTTTCCTTATCATGTGAATGACGGCGAATGACCTGTTTTGAATGGAAACCGCATTTGCCATGATTTGTCATCAATTCAGGTGTAGTTACCTCCAAACAAGTGTTTGTGTGAACAAACTCTCACGTGGTGTAGCTGGTAGTACTATGATCTCTGGGTGTTACCTAGGGAGTGGGTCTGGTACCCTAGACAAAACAGAAAACTCCTATTCAACTTAGCCCTACGATCACTTGCTCACTGGAACAGCCACTCAATGTATTGGTTTTTATTTATTTTTTGCATGCAATATTTCTACCCCCTAGACAAACACCTGTTTTGCCCATATGATGGAGATGACTCTGGCTACTCTTTTTGTTTCAGCTTGCAGGGAAGCAGTTACTGATTTCAATGGAAAAAGTTAAAGTATATTTCCTCTGCTCCCACAGAACACAATGGGACAAGAGCTTCAAGATGTCCAGAATGCACCAGTAGAACCCATAATCATTAGACATGACATGTATGGATGCAAACAACTCTCCCACCTTGACAACCATGCAACCATTTCATGCAGTCAGCAAGCATCCCTGCAACAGGCTTCTTCCTTTATAAGATCTTGTATGCCTTCAGTTTCTGCTCTCCTGGGCAATTTCAGCAGGTTCTGCATGTATTTAGAATGTTGAGCAACAAAAAGAGTTAGTTTTTGTATCTTAATAGTGAGCCTTAGTATATTAATTATACAACATCATTCCTACAAAGCTAAAGAGCCAAGTCTGCAACAGAACCAAGTTTCCCAGGTGGCACTTTTCAGTGTTCCTGAATCTTCACTGATGAAAAAGATAGTAGTTTGCCCTCAAGTCAAGCAACAAGAACAGCAGATGAAGGGGCAGATCCTTAGCTGGTGTACAAATCACAGAAGTCATTTGAGCAAAGAAAAATTATACACTGAGGATCTGGCTTGAGGGATATGAAATGGAGGAAAGAAGTGTATTGCAAATGACTTGAAGGCTGTAAACCTGGGCTAAATATTCAGAAGCAGCACAAGCACAAAAACTGGGACTAGAAAGGGAAGGAAGTTTGGCTCAAGCTTTTAATTTTGGCTGTGTTGCAAGTCACAGAACATGAATAACTGAGATTGAATCCCTTTTTTCATGAGAAAAGGCAGGTTGGGTAGATTCAGTGCTTTGTCTGGAAAATGTTCATTATGATTTTACTTGGTTGCTATATTCAATAAAAATGGCAAGGGGAAAATCAGGTAGGAAATCAGAAAGTAATTACCAGTCTTGGAACCAACTCATTATGGTTAACCAAACCTACGTAACTAGCACGGAACCTTTAAGAGGACTTCAGTTTTTACATCGCTTCCAAAACTGCTATTACTACTTGGAATGATTTTGCTTTAACCACGCTGATGGTTAACCTCCTTGAATACAATTGCTGCAACATTCTATTTTGCAACTAAATTATTTACATGTTAATTTTAAACAGACTCCAGGGGACAGCAGTCACAATGGGTACTTTCAGACATGACGCTAACCACCCTTTAACCACCCTTGATGGTTATTTATGCATGTTGCAGGGCTGTATTGGTGCCCTATGCAGCCCTGCAACATGCATAAATAACCACCAAGGGTGGTTAAAGGGTGGTTAGCGTCATGTCTGAAAGTACCCAATGTGTCACTTCTGTAAAATGCTACAGTAGAAATGAGCACAAAACAGCAACTTTCTCCAGTCTGAGAGCAGACACCATAAGGTGGAGTACACACGGCCATATATTCAGACCACAGGCAGCTTTTTCTTAGGATGAGAATGGAACATTGCACTGCCTTCATGCTTCCCCCCCCAGTTCCCAGAAACACAGTCTAACCAGCTTACTGCCTTGTGCCTTGCGATCTATCTTTTAAAAATCTCTATAAAATGTAATAAACCCCTGCTTCTGATTACAACAATGAACAGATCCTGTCTAAATTATGGCTCTGGATTTTTTAAAATTGGTTCATACTAACACCTGTACTTAGCTTGCTGCACTGGCTGCTTTATAGTCTTCTGGGCTCATTTCAAGGTGTTGGTTCTTACCTATAAAGCCCTAAACGGTCTGGGCCCAACCTATCTGTGGGACCGCCTCACTCCCTGGGTCCTGAATCAACCCCTGAAGTCAGCTGGGGGCACCCTGTTGGAAGTCCCCCTTGTGTGACAGGGGGCCATGTTTGAGAGGGCATTCTCAGTGGTGACACCACAGCTGTGGAACTCCCTGCCGGCTGAGGCCCGTTTCTCCCTGGATCGCCCCTCCTTCAGGCACTGTTGTAAGACCTGGCTATTCTGCCAGGCTTTTTGGTTGGGGAGATGGGCAGTGGGTGATGGGGATTTTTTAAATGCCTTTTATGGGTTCTTGCTTTTGTTTTATTGATCTTTTAAATATTTTTTTATATTTTTTGTAAATTATTATTTATTATAATATTTGTATTGTTATTATTTTGTTGTGAGCCACCCTGAGCTGCCAGGGGCAGGAGGGAGTGGTATAGAAATTAAAGTATAAATATATAAATATATAAATAAATACTAGAGCAAGTGGCTTGTATTAAAAGGAGAGCTAGGAGGATCCCAAACTAATTTAGCTACCACCTCTGTATTAAAAGGAGGAGGGGGGTGGGGTGGGGTGGGTATACAACTTGCTCTTGTATATGGATGTGGCACTAATATTCTTTTTGAAGATTTACTGCCCTGCCAATCTGAAGTGCAGATTCAGGATATCACGTCTAGAGTAGCAGCACAAGAGCACCCATTCAGTAAATACATTTGTGCTGATGTTCAATCCACTTGCCAGTTTTTAGGAGGTGCCATAAAAATGTGTAGCTGATACGCCCATCTTCAAAGTAGGCCACAATGGCAAGGATGTTGGGACAAATGGGCAATGCAGGTCCCATTCACTTCACTGGAACCTGTACCAGAGATAAACAGCCAGATAATTGTGCTTTAACTCTCCTATGATTGTCTAAGTCAATGAAGTCGAGATCACCTGGGAACAGGCAGGAACTCCTCCACCATAGAAACATGCAGGCCAATTTACAGTAGTAGTGAAGTTCATATTGTGCCTGACGCAATAAAGGCAAGCAAAACTTTCCTCTGACTGCCCTGAGGAGCCATTGCTACTGGTTCTTATTAGCTTTTGCTAGCTTATGTACTCTTCCACCTATTTCTGTGTTATTCGAAAACTTATTCTCCAAGCAATTTATGTGCAAATATATCAGTGAACAAGTCTGAGGTTACTGAGTTAGACAGAAGACTGTAAACAATCCATCCATCTTGCGATGCAATCAGTCACTCTGTGACCTTTGCATAAATCTCTGCAATGCTCTGTCTCAGCCACTAGATGGTAATCAAGACACAGATACCAGAGCCAGGGTTATTCATCTCACTCCATGGTTTGCTCACCTCTTGTCCTATTACCACCAATAGCCTTTTACTGTTCCCTTCGGCCCTTGGGCCATTTTTAAATGTTCATGGGCTGCGGGGCGAGTCTGTGGGGGATGGATGGAGTAACCACGCACCACCCACCCACCTCAGGTGAGTGAGGAGGGATTCAAATGGGTGAAGGCCAGGGAGGTCACAAGACCCATGCACCCCACCCCCAACCACACAGCTCCCCACCAGTCCACCACACTCACTGTTTACACAGACAGCCACTCCACGGTTCAAGGAGGCCCCCTCTCCCCCGGATGATGTGGCAACATGGCGAACAACGGGCAAGTGAAGTCACAGCTGCCATCTCTGCCCATCCCCAGCCAGACCCTGTGCAGGTGGGGAAGGAGGAATAGGGGAAAATGCACTACAGCAACACAAGCACTGTCCAAGCTGCCAGACACCTGTGAGACAGACAGGCGCCAAGAAGCCCAAACCCTCTTGGCATAGCTTGCAATGTACAGGCAGCACAGGAACAAATAGGGGAAGGTAGCAGGGAGGCCAAGGGTACAAGAGCCGTTCTGGGAGGGGGACAAAAAGCAGCACCACTCCTGTGCCCAGAAGACACAGAGCACCAACCACAGGACACATCAGGTGAGAACAGACATAATGCTAACTCCACCGAAACACCGCCATAACATGTGCAATGCATGGTGCAGGGATGCAGAGGGCACTGGTACAGCCCCACAGCATGAACTGGAAAGGTCAAAGTGTGCCACAGCGGTCCCAAAGTGAAGCTAGCTTCATGGGAGATAACACCTATACATCTGCTGCACAGAGAGGTTTGCCCAAAGTGGTAGGTGTGTTGGGCTGGGGGCAAGGAACAAGGCACAGAACAACCCACACAAGAAGCCCACAATGAGATGACAGGAGCCACTGGAGTGGCCAATCCATCCAGGGCTGCACTGATAAGAAAACAGCATCACAAGGATGGTGGGAACACATCAACAGCCCCAGGACAATCCCCACCAATATCTTTCCTCCTGCTCCCTCTGGTCGAGGAGAGACTGGATCACCCCCTGCAGTAATAACACAGACAGTGCTGTTCATAACAAAAGAAACAAATATTTATTCAAAAAAGCAACCAGCTGAACATAAAAATACTAGGGATGCCTCTCCTGGGCCCTGCTCCACCAAGTGCTCTGGGCCTGGGAGAGGTCATACACCTGCTGCCAAATGTCCAGTAGGACCCCCAACAGCTCCTTTGCTCCTCCATCCTCTCCCGCATGAGCACTTGCACTGAAATAAGGAAAAAGAGATCCCCATGAAGCCTGTCCCCCTCAGCACACATCCCCTGTAGTCCACAGTGGGAAAAGGGTGGGTGATATGAAAGTATGAAGTGGGGTCACACATGGGCCTCTCGGTAATTGCAGCTTCCTTCATGGAAATCCACAGCTGCCTGTTGCAGGTCCTGGGTGATTTCGGCCAAGACCTGCAGGCCAAGAACAACAGCATCTGCGATAAGAACAAAATACATACCTGTCAGAAGTAGATGGGAGTAGATGTACAGAACACGGCTGCACACAGCCCATACAAGCACCCCAGAGCACTCACAGGTAGCTCCATGGAGGTATCAGGCTGGCCAGTCCATGATCATTGCTGCTGCACCTGCCCCATCATGGAACAAAACGCAGGTGTATCGGGTCATGGCCTAACGGAGTCAAGGTGTGGAATACACTTACTAGGCTGGTCACCCCCTCCTGCTGCAGCCATGGCATTGTCCAACCAAATGAGGGCATGTGGAGGGGCATGGTCAGGGCCACAAACAGACCTCATGTGAATCATTACAGTGAAGCTAGGGCAAGAGAAAGGGGTGGACCTTTAACACACAACAGAGCTGATTCATGGTCCACAAGCATGGGGTAACCCCAATAAAAAGGCAGGCGAGGGAGTGCTCTTTCCCACCTGTGAAGGCCACCCATGGTGGATGGGATGGGTGCAGCACTCCCACAATTCCTCCTGGCCACTGCGGTGTTATTCAGAAGCATCCACAATTTGCAGAGGGCATGCTTAAGTTGCTTCCAGCACGCAGCTCAACACTGGACCTCCGTGCTGGACACAAACTGCAGTCTGCTTGGCTGCAGCACAACTTACAGATGGCACAGGGCATGACTGAGATGGCTGGTGATAAGGAGGTTTCACCAGGCCAGGCAGATGCAGATGGATGCCATGCTGAGGGCAGTGTCCCATGAAGCCAGATTCCATGGACTATGGTCATCCATGGCATTCGCCAGACCGGCCTGACAGAGAGAAGGGCATGAATCCAGTATAGGAACAAGGATTGGTGGGAAACCATCATGGTGAGCTGGGGGGATGACCAGTGGATGGAGCAATTTAGAATGCCCCAAAGTCTATTATCCTGCCTTGCTAGTATCCTATGGCCACAACTGGAGAAGGAAACCACCAACATGAGGGACCCCATACCGGTGGGAAAGCGTGTGGCCATAGCTGTTTGAAGGCTTGCGACCCTCAATTCCTGCCACAGTGTGGCACACAATTTGGGGTGGGAACCTCCATGGTCACCAAGGTCCTTAATGAGGTGTGCATGGCCATTGTGTAGGAACATATAGAGTGGGCGATACAGCTGGTTGAGCCTGAGTGTCACGCCACGCTCTGGACTGCGGCCGCAACAAAATGCGTCCCATGTTGCTAGGCAACCCAGGCAAACATGTAGAGAAGCCGCCTTGGCCGGTGAAAGTAGCAGGGGGGTGGGACCAGCAGGGCCGCGTCCCACAGACGCTGAAGGGAATGCCCCAGCCAGGTGCAGCACATGCCTGGCGGGGCGCCGGCTAGCGTAGGGGGTGGGGCCCCGCACCATTCAGGCATGTCTCCCGCACAGGTGAAGATAAAAACACCGGCGGGGCAAACAAACCCCGCTGGTAATCATTCGTGAGAGGCTGGTCCCCTTGGGAGAGAAAGAGAGTCCCTTGGTCCTTGATTGCAGCTGTCCCTTGCCTTGTCTTGTGGTGTGAACGGTGTGTGCGAGTCTCTGTGATTCTTCCCTGATCTGTGTGAGTGTGTGTGTGCGAGTCTCTGTGTTATTCCTACCTTCCACCTCCTTGCCTTGCCCTGCTACACTTTATTGCCCTACTCACCTTCCTGATAGCCAGACCCTCCCTCTCCCTGACTGACCCTTCCTTTTCTTCCCCTCCTCATCCCACTCCCCGGAACCTTTGCCCCTGACTCCCCCCTCTTTACTTACTGGAGCATGGTGTCCTGGGTCCTGCCGCATAGTGAGAACGAATGTAAGTGTGTACCTGTGCCCCTATACCCCTCTGAACTTTTGGAGTCTTCTCCCTCCCTGTGATGAGTCGGGTTGCCTTCCATACAGGAGGGAAAGCCCAAACAAGACCCTGAGGGAATTACCTATACCTAGGTTGCGCCCCCGAAGAGAGGAGCCTGCCACGGATCCACCCCTCCCTTTCCTCTCCTTTTGTTTTCCCCTCTCCTTCCCCCTTTCCCGTAACACTGAGAAGGTGATCAATAGTTTCACCACAATGGGCTTTTCCCACTGCATTGGGGCCATAGAGGGGATCCACATTTCCATAATCTGTCCCCCTAACAGCAAGGATGACTTTATCTTAATAGAAAGGGTCAGTTCTCTGCCTCCCTGCGCGCTGTTGTGGACCACAGGGACCACTTCCTGGCTGTCTTTACCAGAGTGTCTGGAAGGGGCCACATGCATGGATCCTCCTTACATTGCCATTCTCTGCCAGGATGTACATGGGTGAAATTGCCCCAAATATATTCTGAGTTACTGAAGGTGTGGCCACGCGTCCTGTTGTTATTAGAGATTCAGCCTATCCAATCATGCCCCGGCTAATGAAGGCATACCCTGTGCCTTGAACACCTGCCCAGGTGCTCTTTAATGCCCAGCTGTGCTCTGCCCGTTGTACTGTTGAACGTGCCTTTGGGGTTCTGAAAATGCAGTGGCACCTCCTATGGAATAGGAATGAATTTGATCTGGATAAAGGCCCCCATGCTTGTGATATCGGCATATATCCTGCACAATATCTGTGAAACCCAGGGGAGTGCCCTGGACTATCCTCTCACACCTTGTTTGAATGATCCGGTGCCCTTGTTCTGATGGGGACATGGTGGCACAGAGAGGTGCATCTTGCACCAGAACTGGGATGCTTTTGCTTGCCACATTGCCTGCATGCAAGGAGGACAGTGAGTAGCCAACTGCCTCCCAAACACTGTCCATGGGCTGCACCCATATGTATATATTTGCACTGTAAATAAACACAATGGTTAATGGGCATTTGTGTGTTGTTTCCTCATCAAATACCCCATTGGGCCTATCATGGCCATCTTTCTTTGCTAGAGCCGTTAAGAGGGCTGTCCTTGCGTTTCAGAATCCCATGGAGGGGAGTGCTGTCCCTGTTGTCTGATCAATTTCCTATTGGGGGAGGGCAAAGGGATTGTTTCAGATCTGTGTCCTGTACTTTCCCCTTCTGGCCATGATCCTTGAGCCTACTGTTCAGCCTGGTGGCCCATTGCACCTTGGGTGGGAACGCCCTGGCACAACTCTATGGGTGATGTTACATGATGCACATGGTGACAAGAGGGATTCTGAGAATGGTACAGTGGGCATGATCTCCCCATCCATGCAGAGGACCCAGTTCACCTCATTGTGGAACGACCTTGTGTGCTGGGCCAACCTGGAGGACGTGATGAGATGGAAGCAGAGCTGGTGCTTGCCTGTGATGGGAAGCCATACCTGTTGACTGTCATCTGGCTCTCCCTCTGCAGATGCTTTATAGGGCACCATCCCCTGTTCTTCACTGGGGTCCCACTGGCGTAACTGGCTGTCAGTGGGGACTGTGAATGTGGCCCGTCTGGTTCTTGAGGTGGTGGTGAAGGCAGATGTGCTGGTGCTCACCTGTCAAGGGACATGATACCTGTCAGCTGTCATGTTGCTCCCCCTCTGCGGCTCCTTTGGGCAGAATCCCCTGCCAGGGGTGCCGTATGCTTACCTGGCTGTTGCTGTGTCTGTCCATGGCTCTGGCTCTTTTCTTTTGGGGGGTTGGGACCGTGGGTAGTGTTGAAGCCAGCATGCCCAAGGTCTCCTGGTCAGCTGGGGACATATTGTGAGGTGGGGTGGGGGGTGTTGGTTGACAGTTGGGCATTGTGCCTCTCTAGCCCTCGCATCGCCTTTCTCTATGGTGCTGGCGGACCTGTCCCATGAGTAGGTGTGCTGCTCTGTCCACATGGGCCAGTGAGGTGTGAACACCCATCCCCACCCATGCCTCTGCATGGAGCAACCCGACTTTTTCCCAGTTGCTCCATGTGAGGAGGTGGGCAGGGGTGTGTGGGTTGCGAGAGCGCACACCCACCCACCACTTCTTTTACATAGGTGGACCTCCATGGTAGCATCTCATTTAAAAACAGCCTTGGTTGGCTCAAACGTTTGACCATGTGAGATAATATTAAACATTCTGTTCCCCCAGCAAAAGCAGAGGCTCAATTTTCAGCATGCATTAGGTGTTGAAAATTGTGTTGAAAATTAAGTTCACACATTTTAAAAAAATATTTTAAAATTATTTTTCATATATAATAAAATTACATACATGCATTTATATTCATCACATATTTAGAGCGGTTTGGGACTATCCCATTACAGCGTCGGTCCACTGTATTCTTACGTAATTTTCTATCTAAATCTTTTACTTATACTCAAAATAATTAACTATTTTAGCTTTTATTCTTCTCTTAAAGATGTACCATTTCTATCCCACCTCTATTGGATGTGTTCTGTAGCTTTAAGCATTCTTTTAGGAAAGAGTCCTTATTATCTTTAATCTTTTTTTTTTTTTTAATTTTCGTTAAACATATTGTCTTTTTTGTTCCTTGTGTTTTTGTCTGTTCTTGTATTAAGTCCCATATGTTATTCCATACTGCGTAGAAGCCTTCTAGATCCTGGTGTATCTCTGCTTGTATGCATTCCATGGTTAGAGTAAACCATAGTCTCTGTATCCATCAGTCAACTGAAGGTTTTTTAACTGACTTCCAATTACATACAATGGTGTATATTGCTGCTAAGCGTAATTACTGACAAGCTAGTTTTCTTTCTTTTATAACAGGTAGGTCTGGAAATACTCCCAATAGTGCAAATATTGGTTGAAAAAGTATATCTACTTTAACTATGACATTCATATGTTGCCAAACTTTTTGTCAAAAGTCTTAAATATGTGGGCATTGCCACCAGCAATGAAGCATGGTTCCAGTCTCTGTACATCCCTGCCAACATTCTTTTGGATAGTCTTTGTTCATAGCATTTAGTTTTTGGGGAGTTAAATACATTCTATAAGTTGTCTTTATTTGCGGTTCTTTAACCGCCAGGGATCTCGATGCTGTTTGCATAATCTTTTTTTTTTGCTGTTTGCATAATCTTTTTTTTTGTCTATCACCATTTGCAAGTCTTCTGCCCAGGCAGACACATATCCCACATCAGGTACGTTAAATAAATTCTGTAATACTTTATATAACTGTGACAAAAGATGCATCTGCGATGAGTCACCATATAGTGCCTTCTCTAAATCTGTAGCTTTTCTTATATACTGTGGTTTATCATGCTTATTGTTGAATTTACTTTTAATGTTTGCATATAGAAAGAACCCTGGGTCTTGATGGAGAAAACCCCAATATTTTGTTTTGTCCTATAGTACCCTCTGCCATCTTGGACAATATTAAAGAGTTTATAACCTATAGTTACCCCGTCATGCTAGGAATGCTTGCTTTACCTTTAATATTAAACAGACTCTGGTTCTCCTCAAATAAATAAGCCCTACCTTTTAAGATTACCTTGTTTACAGGACTGCTCCTTTATACAATTGGTTTCGGCCTAGATTAGACCCTTCTAAACCTCCCTAATTCCTTTCTTATCTGAACTTAGAAGTGAACTGTCCCTTCTCTAAATAATGAGTTTAAGAGTTATGTGGTAATGGTCCTAAAGTGCGCCGATGCGACAAAACCATATATGGGCCCTCCGCCCAAGGATTTCAGTATAAAAGTATAGTACTCTTTGTTGTAGGGGTGCTCAGGATTCCTTGATCCTAGAGGCCCACAACGCGTTGTGTAAATCTGCAGAATAAAGAGTATTTGCTGTTTGCAGCTGCAGCCTCCTCGTTTCAGATCTTTACCCACGGAAAATCCTCGTCAGTCTCCTCCAAGAAAATTAAGTCCACACTTACATGCTTTGCTGGATCACAGCCCAAGTATTCAACACCTTGGAAAACCAATCCCCCATTCTTATGCATTCAAGAGAGAATTTTTGCCTCTGCTGCATGACACCTTTTCTATAACACTGGCTGCTTTTAGACATGTGAACCCCACTCGCGGTATGAAATCATGCGTGGTGTAAAAATCCCGCCCATGCACATGATTTCACGCTGTGAGCCACGAGTGGAGTACGCACGTACGCACGCACTGTAACAAATGCTTTTAAGAAATTCTAAATAACCAATTTTCTTTAAGTCTTTCTAGTCTCAACTTACTGAATGTGAAATGGCAGAAAGGGCATGGTTCTCAAATGAGTGCTTAGTATAACCTCATCATATATTCTTTACTGTCCTCCCTTTACTTTTTAAGCTAAATGCTACTTACAGGGCAGACCTCTTCAGAGATATAGCCACACTGATTCCCATTGTTGTTTTCAAAACACCCTGCAAGTTCATAGCCATTTCTTCCCTTACCCCACTTGTATGTCTCTTCTGCCCTTGCCTTTCATGGCATAAGCTGCAGGCAGCAGTAATTATTAATTATTAATTATTAATTATTAATTATTAATTATTAATTATTAATTATTAGGAGGGACAGGGATACATTTATGACATTGTAGGTGTACATGCTTGTTACAGGGAGGAGATTCTTATTACTCATGATGAGTCAGGGAAAGCCTGACGGAAGAAGTAGGTTTTCAAAAGGGACCTGAAAGTTGTAGAGAGGGAGCAGAATGAGTGTATCCAGGGAGGGAGTCCCAGGCATGGGGGGCAGGAAGATGTTTAGAGGAGCAGGGGAGTCACAAGCAGGCGAGGGTGAGGGAAGAGGAGGAACAAAGCTCCCGGGCAGGAATGTTGAGGGATCCAAGAGTAGAGAGATATTGGGGAGCAAGGCCATGAAAAGACTTGAAGGTGAAGACTAGGAGCTTGTGTTGAATGCGTTCCCATAGGGGGAGCCAGTGTAGGGAGGAGAGGAGGGGCTGGACATGGTCAAAGCGATGGGCAAGGTGAATTACTTTGGCAGCAGAGTGTTGAACGGAGATGATGGGAGTAAGATCAGAGCAGGGGAGACCAGTAAGGAGGAAGTTAGTCAGGACAAGAGATGACTAGAGTGTGGACTAGGGTTTTTGCAGTGGCAACAGTAAGGCAGGGCTGGATTTTAGCAATATTATACAGAGTGAAGCAGCAGGATTTGGCAACAGCCTGGATCTGAGGCATAAAGGAGAGGGAGGAGTCAAAGATGAATTCCAGACTACTTACTTGAGGGACAGACTGGATGTATCTACTTACCTTGTACTAAACAAAAAGGGACCCAATTCTACTTGTGGTCTTTAGGAGTTTCTGCATCATATGTAAAACAACAAATGTTATTTAGAGTGTCATTGCCATAATGACCCCAAGTACATTCCTAATGAACAGCTCCATGATGCTCGGAAGCTTGTACACATTCGTCAACAGAAATAAGCCTAAGAACCCAAACACTCCACTCCACTCCACTAACCTGCCTCTCTACAGCCGAATATAAAACAGGAGTTCTTGTGATTGAATCTATGTGATGGTCAGCAGAGAGGGTGGGGTAGAAAGTCATTAATGAAAGCAAAATAAACCAGCCAGGGTTTTTTGGCTGTTGTTTCCAACCCTGAAATGGCCAATATTGGCCTTTCCTGGTCTCACACATTTTGGGGTTCATTCGCCTACTGGAACATTTCCCAGGGCAAAGCCCCCTTGGAATTACCAGGGCTGAGTCCTGGCAAGCCCCCCACAAATTAAGCCCTGCCAACAACAGGTATCTTAACTGGTTTGCCTCATCGCTCTTAATAGAAATGTATAATAAAAGGAGAGCTCAAAGGATTAGAGCCAAACCATGGATGAAAGGTTTAGACCACGAGGGGTGGGGAATCTTTTGCCTCCTGGGAACCACTCTGAAAATTAGTACAAGCTCCGAGGGCCACATAGGCACTGAAAACAGGGGTGCACTCAAAAGTAGGGTCCAGTTCATGGATCTCTGCCAAGGATCTGTCCCCTATCCTTGTGTGCATGCCTTCATCTCTGCTCCCTTCCCCATAGCTCATTCAGTGCTTGGGAGTAGGAACTGGACCCAGGGGGAAGGTCCAGGGCCACATAAAAACGTGCTGTGCCACATTTGGTCCCCTCAGGTTCCCCACCCCTGGTTTAGACTCTGGCCCTTTTTAAACAGGTGGGGTGTGTGTGTGTGGGGGGTGTTCCAGGCCGATGTGTGGTGGGTAGAGCGCTGCTGTGGGGGTGATGGGTGGGGCTCCCCCCCCACCCCTCTCCACCCATCTACATGCGGAGATAGTGGAGATGGTGGGTCACGGGAGCACGCGTGCATGCCCGCCCACCTGCCGTGGTGTTTACATGGGTGGCATCCAAGCATGCACACACAGCAGTACTGTACATGCTTGGGTCCATCTTATGTAAAAAAGGGCCTCTGTTTGGCAGTGGTCAACACCCGACAGTTAGCCATCACTCATTTCCTCAGTCACTGCACCACCAAAACCCCACAAAGCATTTAAAATCTCTTCAAAGTTCCACAAAATTCTGGGTGTTTTTTTGTTTGTTTAAAAAATAAATAAATCAAGAATTAAAGTTGGGGTGGGAGAAAAATACCTTTATGTCATCAACAGAGTTCTCCAATTTGCTTTCTACTTCCTCCTCTCAGTCATTAAGAACTTGATTGCTTCCCTCTAAATAGATTCAGTATATTGAAATCCTTGCATCTCCAAGCTAAAATGATTAAGCAAGGTTAGCCAATAATCACATTACTGAGTAGAGATTATTATTTACAGGTAATGAATATGGTTGTCTTAATGGCAAGAGGAAAGAACAAAGGATTTGTAGAGTGACACATCAACAAATGACTCTTTGTATTGATTTACTGCAGGTGAGAAGTGCCAAATTGACAGCCCTAATAACAAAATCCCTTGTTTTTACTCACAAAACAAGAGCAGCTACAGTTTCAGCTTATCTTACATTGCAGTCACACCAGGAATGGAACTGGCTCCTTGTTGGCGCACCCTGAATGAGACCAGGACACAACTCTTGGGTTATCAAACAGACACACTCTTTATTTAAAGGAAAAACTGGGTAAACTTCAGACATTAACAACAAAAGGTAACTGGTGAAACTGTCTCGATGTGCCCTCAAGTACCATTTCCCACACTTGTCAAACTACACCTTCCCTTCCATCTCATGACACGAATCATGGTGAAGGAGGACAACATAACCCCCAGGAACCGGAGCAAGGAATAGGTTTAGCGGGGCCCGAGGCCATATAGGCCCCTAGGGTGCCCCAATTACCTCTCCCAGGGATGTGATCCCAGGTCTAAGCTGCACCCTCCCTATGCCCTGGGTCCCACATCCCCATTTCTTAATGAGATGTCTCCCTCCTTGAACTCGCTCACTATGAACTTACCTGGGACTTAAGACTGCTGGACCTCTGCCAGAGTGCAACAAAATTCTAACAATAAAGACCCTAGAAGGCAATTGAATCAAATCATTCACACTGTGAGAAAGGTGAAAAACAGAAATGTCTGGTGGCCAATGAGTGTTTTTCTGTAAAAATTCCTTTCCGGCCCCAATAGGCGACCCGCCTCAGCTCACAGTGCTACAGGATGGGTGGGTGGGTGTTTCACCCTAGCCTGAACTCTGACAAGATGGCTTCAAGGGCCGGTGCTTATACTCTTGCCTAAAGTCTTGCATTGCGAGACTTGATTTTCGCACCCTACCCGCTGAGTGCATAGCAACCCTGGCTGGGTCATTCCTTTTTGGTGCTAGTGGAGGCATTGCCTCTGCAACTCCCATCCAGGGGGCCTCCTCCTATGCCCAGAGGTAGCATAAGCTGGTGTCCTGTCTCAATCTTCAATCCTGTAAGGGGAGGGCGCCACAAAAAGCTCTTCGCCACGATCCTGGGGACCGCGAAGGGGTAATTCTCACTACATGCTCATCAGTAGTGTTCGTGTACCAGTTTAGCTGCACAGCAGATTTTGCTACTGACTGTCTTCAGGTGAAATCTAACATTAAATTAATTGTAACCTTTAATGTTGATTTCCAGATGATTGTATCACAATTTTGCAGCAGATGAATAGGTTATTATTGTACATTACTATGAATATCAGGGTTAGGTTTACGGCGCCAAAGCTTTGGACTTTTCATATGTACACACTACAGTTCTATATTCCACCATTTCTTCCTACTTGCTGAATGATACACAAGATGAGACCGACAATACCTTCATGCAGATTGGCTATTAGCAGCTTTTCAGAATGACGCAATACAATCTAGATTGTGGTGACTTCCACCTAATTTTGCATTTAGTCTAATGAAGTGGGGTTTGCAGTCTCCCTATGTGAAACAAGTTTTGCTTTTTTTAAAAACCCAAACCCCCAAAAAACAGATCATGATAGTGAAATGCAGATGATACAATCATTTTGTGCCATTGAACAAATCCCAAATGGCACAGGTGCATTTTCATGAATTACAATAACATTTGATTGGAGAGAAATTCCTGTTAAATTGCCAGAAATCACTGGTCATAATAGAATATTGGAGTGTTTTATCATACTGAATACGCCAAGATTCTGCGTCAGTTACACTGAAGAGCGAAGGGTTTTGTGGTTTATAAATGTTTCTTTGAACGGTGAAGCTTTTCTAACATTCTTGGGCTAGATTGTATGATCCTATGCAGTCACAAAGATGAGTGAGGCCCCACTGCTATTTCCTTGCAGGACCACATATGACCTATCTGGATTCTGATGCGGGGGGGGGGGAGAGCAAGAATGGATTATCTAATCCCTCACTCCAGACCTCACGAACAAGTGGAGTAGTTGGAGCCAAAACAGACTTGTACATACTAGTTAGCAGAACTGACTGGAAGCAAGAGGGAGACTGTTGCAAAACAAAGGTGTCCTTAAGGATTGGTTGTACTGTACAAAATTGCAGGTTGGTGCCCTCAGAGACCCTGGGGGATCCCCTATTAACCTGCGGTCCAGTGTGGCTCCACTGGTCTGATGCACATGCCTAAGGACAACACATATTGATAGTTCCAGCAGAAGAAAAGGGGAACTTGGAGAGGAAGCTTCTCCCACTCTGGGGAATTCTGACTGCTCAGTCTGGGGAACACAGCTACCTACTGCTCACCAGTCAAGGCTTAAACTACAGCCCAAATCCAGTCTGCAGTTTTTAGCTCCTTGCTATTATTTATTTATTTATTTATTTATTTAATTAAAACATTTTAATCTCACCCCTCCTGCCACAGGCAGCCCGGGGCAGCTAACAGTCATCAATAAAAAATACAATAAAATATATAAAACATTAAATACTAAAACAGCAATAAAAATGAGGAGAACAAAAAACCTGAGTACTACCCCCCCACCCCCACCCTTCTCCCTCACCAAATGCCTGGCGGAACAGCCAGGTCTTACAATTCCTATGGAAACTTGGGAGGTCAGGGGCCAGACGGGCCCCCACCGGGAGGGAGTTCCAAAGGTGCGGTGAGGCCACCGAGAATGCCCTGTCTTGTGTGGCCCCCCCCCGGAAACCCGAGGGACCTCCAACAGGGCGCCCCCAGATGACCGCAGGGGCCAGTCCAGAACACAAGGAGTGAGGCGGTCTCACAGATAGGTAGGTCCCAGACCATGTAAGGCTTAGAGGTCAAAACCAACACTTTGAATCCGGCCCGGAAAACTATTGGCAGCCATTGCAGAGCTTGGAGCACTGGTGTAATGTGCTCTCAGCGGCTCAGCCCCACCAGGAGCTGGGCGGTCACATTCTGCACCAGCTGAAGCTTCCGAGCCGTCACCATAGGTAGCCCCACATAGAGCGTGTTATAGTAGTCTAACTGAGAGGTGATAAAAGCATGGATGATCGTGGCTAGATCTGAAACTGAAATCAGTGGCTGAAGCCGCCACACC
Source organism: Sphenodon punctatus (assembly GCA_003113815.1). Classification (NCBI taxonomy): domain Eukaryota; kingdom Metazoa; phylum Chordata; class Lepidosauria; order Sphenodontia; family Sphenodontidae; genus Sphenodon; species Sphenodon punctatus. The sequence continues at coordinate 589,149 of QEPC01006157.1, forward strand.
AGATGTAACTGGCGGAAGGCACTCCTTGCCACAGCCTCCACCTGGAGATCCAGGCAGAGCTGCACATCGAGGATTATCTCCAGGTTCCGTACCTGGAAAGTCAGTGGAGGGCAACCCCCCCCAATTGAGGGGGTCGTCATCTCCACAGACTTACCTACTAACATCACCTCTGTCTTGTCAGGATTCAGTCACAGTCGATTAGCCCTCATCCAGTCCCCCACAGCTGCCAGACACCGGGTAAGCACAGACAACTGGGCCTGGGTCGGTTGAAAATGAGAGGTACAGTTGAGTGTCATCCGCATACTGATGACACCTCACCCCGTATCCCCTGATCACCTTGCTGAGTGGCTGCATGTACACGTTGAACAGGAGAGGGGACAAAACAGAACCCTGCGGGACCCCACATGGGAGGTCTCAGTGAGATGAAAAATAATTACCGAGCACCACCCGTGGAACCATTCAAGAACAATCCTGCCCACCCCCGCACTGTTCCACAGGTGCGTCACTAACATCTCATGGTCAATGGTATCAAATGCAGCCGACAGATCTAACAGGACCAAAAGGGTCGATTGACCCTTATCCTTTTCGTGGCACAGATCATCGACCAAAGCCACTAATGCTGTCTCAGTGCCATGTCCCGGATGAAAGCCAGAGTGTGAGGGATCCAGGTAACCGATGCTGTTGAGGTGCCCTTGGAGGTGCTGCCCTTGGAGGTGCTGCTGAGCCACTACCCATTTAATAACCTTCTCTAAAAAGGGGAGGTTAGAGACAGGATGATAGCTGGTGGGGGAGTCAACGTCAAGCAGAGACTGTACCACCGCCTCTTTGAGGCAGGTTGGCACTCTGCTCCCCCGCAGGGAGGCGCTGACCACCCCAGTCAGCAACAGCTTCATTGTCTCCTGGCAGGTCTTAATCAGCCAGGACAGGCATGGATCTAATTCACAAGAGGTGACTCGAACAGCACCCAGCATCCCCACCACATCAGCGGGTGTCACTGACTGAAACTGATCCCACAAAATCGGACAAGGCGAGGTTTCTATTACCTCTACCTCCTCCACTGTATTAAGTGTGACATTGAGGTCTTGGTGAATATGAGACTTTTTCTCAGCAAAATAATCTGAAAAAAGGCCACAGTGAGCAGATGATGACTCAACTCCAGGGATGAGGGAAGCCGGACTGACCAGTCTCCGTACAACCCGGAACAGTTCTGCTGGACAGGATTTTGCAGACGCTATAAGGGTAGCAAAGAATTTCCTTTTTGCTGCCCACATAGCCATGGCATAGGCTCGTAAACTAGCTCTATGCCGCAATCTGTCGGCTTCAGCTCAAGAACGCCACTGCTGCTCCAACCGCCGCCCCTCCTGCTTCAGCACCCGCAGTTCCTCAGAAAACCAAGGAGGTTTGCGGAGCCTCCACCTGGGCAACGGACGCCTGGGAGCCATCTGATCGATGGCCTCTGTCAGCAAGGTGTTCCATAGCTTGACGAGGTTATCGATGAGACGGTCGTCAAGGTCAGAGGGTAATTCCCCAGAACCGCACTGGGTCCAACAGCCTCCGGGGGCAGACCATCCTAATAGGTTCCGCACCCTTCTGGGGGCAGACATGCGTTAGAAGGGAGGTCTGCAGGAGGTAGTGATCTGTCCATGACAAGGGCACTGCTGATACCTCCCCCATCAATGGAGCACCCACCTCAAGGCCAGTGCAAAACATGAGATCCAAGGTGTGTCCCCCAAGATGATTTGGGCCGATGACCCTCTGGGACAGGCCCATGGTTGCCATGGCGGCCATGAACTCATGCTCGGCTCCTCTGAGAACTGCGTTGGCGTGAATGTTGAGGTCCCCCAAGACTATCATCTTTTGGGACCGCAACACCACCTCCGACACGGCCTCTGCCAGAGCATGCAGGGAGGATGCCATACTGGTGGGTGCATGGTATACCAGCAGCACTCCCAAACTGTCCCCTGCCAAATCAAACACAAGATTGAGACCTTCAATGCCTACCATGGATCACACTGGATACCTCCTTGAAGACCACCCCTCTTTAAAAATCACAGCTACACCGCCCCTCTGACCACAGCTAGTGCTGCACGGAGTACCCGACCGGAACAAGATCAGCCAGAATTGGCCCCAATTCATGGTCCAGTCAGGTCTCCATGATACATGCAAGATCGGCGGCATGGTCCAGGATTGCCTCTTGGACCGTTGTTGCCTTGTTTGCCACTGATCTCGTATCACTGATCACCAAGTCATTAGGCTATGACTCAGTAGCTAGGTTTCTTCAATTGGGCACCCAAAATCAGGGGTTCTTGCCTAAATACAGGGCTGGCATTAGAATTAGTGGGGCCCAGGGTGAAGATAAAATGCAGGGCCCCTGGTGAGCCATTAGCTATGATATTTAATAAATCCATTAATTTAGGGGTGGTACCTAGTCATTGGCGAATAGTAAATGTTGTACCAATCTTTAAGAAAGGGAGTAGAAATGACCCAGGTTACTATAGATCTGTTAGCTTAACCTCAGTGGTATGTAAAATGTTGGAACAGATACGGAAAGAGAGAATAATTAATGGTATACTAGTAAAGGGAAAACATGATGAAATGCAGCATGGGTTCACAAAGGGTAGATCATGCCAGAGCAATTTATTTATTTATTTATTTATTTATATATTACATTTCTACCCTGCCCCTCCTAAAACAGCTCGGGGTGGCTTACAATAAAAAAAAAAAAAATCACATATAAAATATATCTAAAAACAGTTAAAACATATCAAAATACAATATTCAAAGTATTAAACCAGTTGGTTGGGGAAGGTCAGCGATCATCCCGATTTATAAGAAAGGGGAGAGGGGGGATCCTGGAAACTATCGACCTATCATTTTGCTGTCTGTGGTCAGTAAATTATATGCAAAATATCTATTTGTTTATCTTAATAACTGGATGACAACTCAGCAAATTATACATCCAGAGCAAGCTGGGTTTCGTTCTGGCTGCTCGACTATTGACCACTGTCTGGTATTGAACCATCTTATCAGTAAATATATCCAGCAGAATCAAAAACTCTATGTGGCATTTATAGACCTATGATCGGTCTTTGATTCAATCGACAGAGGTTTGTTGTGGGGAAAGTTAGAGGGGATGCATATTGACCATTGGTTGCTGCTTCTGATCAAGGCCTTATATTCCAATTCAACAATAGTTGTTAGATTTACTAAAGTAGGTCAGTTGACGGCTGAAATTTGTTCAACATCTGGGGTCAGACAGGGTTGTATCCTGGCCCCTTCCTTGTTTAATTTGTTTATAAATGACCGTATCCCCCTAATGGCTGGTCCTAGATTCCCGCCCCCAAACTGGCTATGCGCCACATCGGTTGTATGTTATATGCCGATGATTCGGCTCTGCTATCCCAGACAAGGGTGGGATTAAAGAGACAGCTGGAGACTTTGGTCACCTACTGCGATAGCAACCATCTGTCGATTAATTACGACAAATTGAAGGTGGTTGTTTTTGCCCAAACTTCTCCAAAATTTTGCTGGTATATTAAGGAGCATCTGGTAGAACAAGTTTCTACTTATAAATATCTTGGTCTGCTGTTTTCCTCTAAAGGGGGGTGGAATTCGCATCTGCAGTTTGCCCTTGCAAGAACTAAGCGTCCTGCAGCTGCTATCCTCCGCCTTTTCTATGGCTGCAAGGGAGGAGGTTTCTGCCCTGCAGTCAGGGTATTTAACTCCATAGTATTGGCCCAATTATTATATGGGGCTGCAGTTTGGGCCGTATCCCTTGAATCTAAGCTGGGAAAAATTCAGGCTACATTTTTTCGGGCTTTACTCAAAGCAATTAACTATATTCCTTCGGTGGTCCTTAGGCTGGAGTTGGGCCAACTTTCTATGAAATATCTAATATGGAGACAGATTCTCCTTATGTGGCTTAAGACTAAAAAGCCCCTGCTTGGGAGTTTGCTAAAATTCTGTAATCATCAAGATACTTATATTAGCCCATGGAAGAGGTTTGCCTTACATCTTTTGGCCCATTTGGGCTTTTCTGGGTCCTATTTTCTTTTCTGGGTCCTACCTTTCTCTGCAGCCAAGGCTGAAATTGTGCAGTGTTTGAAGGATGTGGACAGGCAAGAGGATTTAGCTGCTGTATCTGAATTTCATTCCCTTAATAATTATTTGCTCTTGGTACCATCTAGGGGACTTATGGCTCAGTATCTTCAAACTAGTTTCCTCCAGACAGAGATATCTTTTTTTTACAGCCAGAATGAATGCCCTGCCATCCCAGCTGCTTGAAGGGCGACTGAAAGCAGAGACGTTTTGCTAACGCCTTTGCCCATTTGATAGAGCGGGTGTTGAGATGGCGAGTCATATCCTACTTGAGTGTAGATTGTATGATAGAATAAGGGTCGTATGGCTGGGACCTATTATTCAAAAACGCCCAGGTAGAACCTTTTGTGAACTTGAAAAGTTGCTGCTGGAGGACCTTTCTGTTGAAATTACAGTGACTACAGCTAACTTGCTAACTCAGACCTTTGCTCTGATAGAAAGTTTTATACAATTTAGGGCTTTGAGGTGGCTGGAATTGTACACAGAACCAGATTCTTGATTATTTTGTACTATGTTAATTGTGCATTATCCTAACAAGTATTAGCATGGATTTGTACTCCCAGTGGACTGCTTTGAGGGGCCTTATTTGGAGGAGTCTTCAGACGAAGTAAAGATACGGATGCCTTGAGGAATCTCTGAGGATGCATCGAGGATATGGAGTCAAAGCTACAAAAGATCTGATGGGCTTGCCTTCTTGGGACTTTGCTATCGACATCAAACAAGGGCTATGGATGATCGTATTGGAACTGAGTTGCTGGCCAAGGGACTGACTTGGACTCAGCAATTAGCCATTCGAGATATGAGATTGTTTTGACTGTTAATTGGATTTGGGAATGTATGTGGGTTGGGGATTGGGTGGTACTGCATGTTTCCCCTGCATATGTTTGAGGAATTAAATGGAGTATTTTTATTTATAGTTTTGTTTGAGCATTTAATTTAGTTTATTTTTCTGTTATATATTATATTACATATTTTTATATGTTATATTTTATTGTGTTTCTATGGCTATGGCTGTTGGCTATGCCTAATAAATGATATTTGATTTGATTTGAAGTATTAAACAGGGCCTGGGAACTCAATAAAACAATAAATAGGGTAAGGGAGATAAAACCCTCTAACCCCCCCTCCCCAAAGGCCTGGGCCAACAGCCAGGTTTTACAACTTCACCGGAATGTCAGAAGACTTGGGGCNGACCCTGCATTGGCACCTTAGGCCCTGCAACATGTATTTTTCATAAGCGTCCTGGGAAAATCTGCATATATGGCAACCCTAAGGGCGACTCACAACACAAAAATATAAACCCAGTTAAAACCCAATAAAATCCCATTTAAAACTATTCCCACCCTCAAACCCTATCCCCCCACCCTGCTAAAAGCCTGGCTGAATAAAAAGATCTTGCATTGCCTTCTGAAGATGCTTGGGCTCGGGCTTTGGCAAACCTCCAGGGGCAGGGAGTTCCAAAGCTGTGAGACAAACGTCCCCATGAATGCTTCTCTGCGGACCTAGAAGCTATGTCCAAAAAAGGACACGATAGCCCTTTTGTCCTGCCCCCTTTCCAATCTGGGCTTGCGCCCTGCGAAGCATTCTGAAGTCGTGATGACACATAAGGGGTGGGGTTAAATCAGGAAGGGGATGTGACAGCCTCTTTGTCCCACCCCCTTTCTGACATCCCCCCCCCCCTTAATTTTTATTCCCAGAAGGAGAGGACAACCCAATTCAAGACTGATGGGGCCCCGATAATTCTAGCCTCGTAGGATCTTGCATAACTGCTCCGGCCAACGCCATTTTACACACATCACTTGGTATTTCCACGCGCAACTATGTGTTTGGCACAGGAGGCTGCGACCAATGAGTATGTAGTACGTGTCATGCTCAAAACAAGGACAGGAGGATATATAACTCTCTTCCACCGAGCCACTAAAAAAAAAACCTTGCCCTTACACATCCCACGTCTGGCCTCGAGGACGGCCTCCAGCCCCATAAACTCATTTCACATCGCTATCCTTGTTCCACCCCCCACAACACTCACACAAGCCCTCTCACTTCCCAAGGCTGCCGGCACACCACGATGGAAAACCTCGCAGCTGGTGGGAGGAGACAATCTGCTCTGCCTGCCCGATCAGCGTCGTGATAAGGCAGTGTATCCTTAACTTCCCCTGTTTATCAATAATGCATCAGGAGTATAAATACTCCACTTGCCCACCTCTTTGCTCAGCAGTCTTTTTAGCTGCGGTCTAGTTGGGGGGGGGAGGGGGGGAGTACGGGGAGATGCGTGGGACTAAGCTACATGCAGAAATATAATTTTCCAATTCCAGTGCTTTAATCATGGTACATCGGGTCCCTGAGGAGCTAAAAGCCACTTTAGCTGTCAGCTCCAATCCTGTGCATATGAAGACAAACTCATCATTATATAAACATAGCCAAGGAGATGAAAGAATGACCTGTCATTCCAGCGCCACTTCTCCAGCTGTCAGTCAGGCACCTGACACAAACCCTCGGCTGACGGCTCCCTGAGCTTTCAATCGGAATGAGCCAGGACCCAGACCAGAATGGAAACTAGACAGCTGGCAAAGGGAACTCGGAGGCAATCTGTACAGAGCACAGACAGATCTGGGCAAACAGATGCCAAAAAGCCCCTCTCCTGACAACACACCAAGCGTGTCCAGGTTGCAACATCTGAAGCACAAACCGCACATTCCAGCCTATACAGGATTTGTCGTTTTAGACACAAGCAGAGAAATCCTTGGATTTCCCAAGGCGGAAGAAGCACGGCAACCGGGGAGCAGGATGGGCAGAGCTCAGGAGGGTTCATTCACACGTTCCAATTATGAAAACTCTGAATCCAAAGGAATTTCCCAGCATGTCATGCCATCCACTTGGAATGCCTGATATCCTTTTTAAAATAAATAAATAAATGGATTATTGGCTTATAACTGGTAGTGGATTTTGTGTATTTGGATTTTAGTAAGGCATTTGATACTGTGCCACATGGAAAATTACTGCTTAAGCTTGAAAATATGGGAATTAACAAAAAGGTAGTTAGGCAGGTTCATAGCTGGGTAAGTGGAAGAAAACAAAGAGTTGTGTTGAGAGGTGGATTTTCTAAGTGGGGGGGGGGGCGTTTCTAGTGGAGTTTCTCGGGGATCTGTTTTGGGACCCATCTTGTTTAATATATTTATAACTGACCTTGGTGAGGAAAGTAAGAGTGTGCTAATGAAGTTTGCTGATGATACCAAGCTTGGAGGAATTGCCAATGCAGACAAGGAATGGAAAATTACACAGGATGAACTGGATGGCCTTGTGGATTGGAGTGTTAGGAATGGGATGAAATTTAATAGTGCAAAGTGCAAGGTTATGCATTTGGGATTAAATAATAAGAATTTTAGTTACCATCTAGGAACTCATCAGTTGGAAACAACAGTGGAGGAAAGGGACCTGGGAGTTATAATTGGTCATAAAATGACTATGAGTCATCAATGTGATGCAGTTGTAAAAAAAGGGCAAATGATATCCTGGGATTTATTTATATATCTTGATTTATATCCCACCCTATCTCCAAAGGCTCAGGGTAGCTCACAACTTCATAAAAATACAAGTATAAAACAAACAATTAAAAAACCCTAAAACTAAAAACACCCCATCGCCCTCCCCGCAAATTTATCCCTGCCCATTGAACGTCTGACCAAATAAGAAGATCTTACACTGCCTCCAGAAGACATCCTTGGCAGATCTTATGGGCTGTGAAGGAGCATAAGGAGAAAGGCGGTTCTTCAGTTATGTAGGGTCCAAGCTGTTTAGGGCTTTAAAGGCCTAAACCAGCACCTTGAATTGTGCCTGGAATGCTACAGGGAGCCAGTGCAGACTTCCGAGCACTGGTGTAATGTGCTCCCGGTGACCCGCCCCCATCAAGAGGCGGGCTGCCTCATTCTACACCAGCTGCAGCTCCCGAACAGTGTTCAAGGACTGCCGCATATAGAGCACATTGCAGTAGTCCAACCTTGAGGTAATGAAGGTATGGATGACGGTGGCCAAATCCCCATTGGAAATAAAGGGATGCAGCCTTCTCACCAGATGGAGTTGGTGAAAGGTGCTTCTGGCAACAGCCCCAATCTGACCTTCCACGCGCAGCTGAGGATCCAGGAGCATCCCAAAGCTATGCACCTGAGTAGCGAGGGGAGGCAGGACCCCATCAGTGATGGGAGTCCCAATCCCCCCCAGACCATAGGGTCAGCCAACCATCACCATCTCAGTCTTGTCTGGATTCATCTTCAGATGGCCCATCCAGTCCTCAATAGCAGCCAGGCACTGGATAAGCATTGAGACTGCAGGGGCTGAGTCGGATGAAAAGGATAAATAAATTTGGATCTCATCCGCATATTGAAGACAATGTACCCCAAGTCTATGCACAATCTCGCCCAGGGGCCTTAGATAAACGTTAAACAGAAGGGGAGACAAGATGGAACCCTGCAGGACCCCACAAAAAAGAGGGGAGAGGGTGAAGAAGATCACCCATCACCACTTGCTGAAACCTTTCCGACAACAAACGGAACCACTCTGCAAACCCCTGCCAGATCCTGCAGCTGTGTCAACAACACCTCATGGTCAACTGTATCAAAGGCCGCTGAATGATCTAAAAGGATCAACAAGGTACAATATCCCCTGTCAATCCCATGGCAAACATTGTCAACCAACACCACAAGCGCAGTCTCGGTGCTAAGCCCAGGATGGAAGTCAGACTGACATGGGTCCAGGAATCCGATTGCATCCAGATGTCCCTGCAGCTGCCTCCCAACCACCCATTCATTAACGTTCCCTAAAAGGGGAAGGTTAGAGACGGGGTGATAGCTGCCCAAGGAGTCAATGTCAAGTGATGGTTTTTTGAGCAGGGGCTGAACAACCACCATCTTGAGGGCTTCTGGCACCCTGTCCTCCCGAAGGGAGGCACTGACAATCCCAGACAAAGGCCCCAGTGTCTCACAGCTGGTTTTCACCAACCAAGATGGACAAGGATCTAATTTACAACTGGTTGCCCGCATTGCCCCAAGGACATCCACCACCTTGGTAGGCAACACCAACTGAAACTGATCCAGATAAACAAGTCTCCACAACCCCAAACTCTGACTCTGCTGAAGAACTAGTAGCCCCCAAGTCAAGGTGAATATGAGCAATTTTGTCTGCAAAGTAGGTATTAGGTATGGGCGAACGCGGTTCGGAAGTTCGGAGTTCGGCCCGAACTCGACCTGTTCAGACGACCGAACCCAAACTTACCGAACCGAACTCAATTCTGAATGTTGAAATGACCGAACAGTTCGGTCAGTTCGGATCGTTTTCAGGTGAGTTCGGGTGGCAAAAAAAGTGTCACTGGAAGGTCAAACGTGACAAGGAGGGGTAGTCAGCTGAGGAGCAGACTTCCAGGCACCAGGGGTGGAGAGGCTTGGAATAGCAGCCAGCCTGCCCAATCACCATCCCTTTTCACCTCAGACCACTGGCTTCGCAGTCTGTGATTGGCCACGGGTTAGGCTGCACGGAGCCAATGGGACTTGTGGTGAGGCGGGCGCAGCAAGAAACAAAACTGATTGCCTCCCCCCTTCCCAACACCTTCTGAGCTAGTCACTCTTCCTGAACAGCAGGCATTTCAGAAGGCTCCCTCTCGTAGCATTTCCCAGCTCCCCAATCCATTGCTATTCTCCTCCCATTTCACCGTTCCAACCCATCTACCCCCATATTCTCATTCATTTATTAGCTTAGTTTAGATAGATTTAGTGGTTATTTTTTGTTTTTACCCCTCCCCGTGTTCCCTGTGTTCAATATTCCTCCCTCCCTCCCCCCTCCATTGAATCCTTTCCCTCTCCCTCTTATTCCATCCCAGATTCCCTTCCCTTCCCCTGTTTTTTCATTTAGAGTAGGATTATTAGATTGATTTAGGTTTCATTTCAGTTTTGTACCCCCCCTTGTGTTGTTTGTGATTCCCCCATCCCATATATATCTATATATCTATATCGATATATATGGGATGGGGGGAATCACAAACAACACAAGGTTTCAGTTTAAGTTTTAAGTTTCATTTCAGTACAAAACTGAAATGAAACTTAAAGCAATCTAATAATCCTACTCAACGCCTGCTGTTCAGGAACAGTGACTAGCTCAGAAGGTGTTGGGAAGGGGGGAGGCAGATAGTTTCATTTCT
>QEPC01006157.1:640052-653748 GCA_003113815.1 Sphenodon punctatus
TAATAATAATAATAATAATAATAATAATAAATCTTTGTTTTTATATAGCGTCCCCCTGCCATGGCACTCGAAGCACATTACACATAGCACAACTTTAGATTGTAAGCTCTCGGGCAGGGACCATGTCTATCTTGTTTTTTGTAAAGCGCCAGGTACATCGCTGGCGGTATATAAATGCTAATAATGCTAATGCTAATAACAATAATAATAATAATAATAAATGCAACAATAAATAAATAAATACTTACCTCTGAGAATACAACGCTTTAGGATGAAACTCATGAGATTTCACTTTTTTCATTTTATTATTATTTATTTCAAAAACTTATTACCCCGCCCCTCCTGCCACAGGCAGCTCAGGGCGACTTACAACAATAAAAAACAATTAAAACAGTTAAAACACATTAAAAGGAGAAAACAGATAAAACAACTGCCCCTACCCCGCCCCCCCAGCACCCCTCTCCCTCGCCAAATGCCTGGTGGAACAGCCAGGTCTTGCAACTTTTCTGAAAAGAGGGGAGGTCCAGGGCCAGCCGGGCCCCCACCGGAAGGGAGTTCCATAGGTGCAGTGTGGCCATCAAGAATGCCCTCTCCTGCATGACCACCCGAGAAACTCGGGGGACCTCGAGCAGGGCATCCCCGGACAACCACAGGGGCTGATCCAGGACATGGGGAGTGAGGCGGTCTCGCAGATAGGCAGGGCCCAGTACCACTAGGAGATGGGCTGCCGCATTTTGTACCAGCTGCGATTTCCGAGCCATCACCATGGGTAGTCCCACATAGAGCTACCTGTGGCCAGGGAATGCTGGTACCCCTTGATCTTACCGTATCAATGTTCCAGCAGGAGTCATTCATTGAAATCAGGCTCACCTGATTAAGACATCCAACAACCTCCCAAGTCTCTCAGACCCAGGTCCTGACTCAGAAACCAGCAGCCCTGCACATAATGTTGATGGAGAAACTCCAGCAAGTTCCCAAAACCCTTCTCCCATGAGGAGGTACCCAACCAGAGAAAGACATCCACCTCCTTTCCTGAAAGACTACATGAGGTTCTGAGAATCCCTAAAGAAACCTACATAGCCTTCCTTAAACAGTTCTTCACTTATAATGATATGCTATTTGTTAATTTTAGTTTTATTCATCCCTTTTAGTGTTGGGGTTAGTTCCTAAGATTGCTAATAAAAGGATGTATAAATGAACATTTCTTGCCCCCACAGAAAGGGGGATGTGGTGACAGTTAATAAGGGAGGGACACTGGGGGGCTGGGGGGTAGGACATGGAGGCTTAAGGAGTAGAAGCAGGAAATAAAGATTCATTCAGGCTTTCACTTTCCATCCAGTGTCCAGCCTCTCTCTCAACTCCACAGCAAACAGTGACTGGCCAGTGACAAATGTGGTGGTGGGGCATTGCTGTGAATGAGAAGCATGGCTAGGCTGGAATGGGCATTGGTGTAGAAGATGAACAGGGCCCTCAAACCCTGACTCTTAGGAGTAAGGGAGTGGCCCCCTCCGGCTTGTAGGCCTAGGAGCAGCTGCATCGCCTGTCCCTACAGCACTATACCTATGCCCTTGCTATGAATAACCCACCGAGTCAGGTCTTAATTGGTGTAAAGAACAGCAACAAATAATTGAATAATAAAACAGCATTATCTCCTTGCTCTGCTGACATTTCCAACAGGACCTTTGGTATCTACTAGGGGTGGGAATATCAGTATCGAACAAATCCGATACACCTGATAATCAGGTATATCGGATTAATCACCGGTATCGGCATACCGGATTTTTAACATTGGTCGCTTTACCGGGTTTTTTACGTCGCGGCCATTGAAGTGAATGGCCACAATGTAAAAAAAACCCGGTAAAGCAGCCAATGTTAAAAATCTGGTATGCCGATACTGGTAAATCCGATCCCAGGGAGATCCTATACTGATAAATCCAGTATCCGGTATTCTCCCTGGTGTCCCATCCCTATTATATACATCTGTTGTATTAGCAAGTCAGCCAAATACTTCTAGAATTTGTCATTCTTCAGCCAAAGGATGGAGTCATTTTTTAGGTTCAAGTAAACCAGGCTGTTGCTTTTTAAATGAAACATTGCACACTGCCAGCCCATGAGTGACAAGGCATATTTTTCACAAGATCCTAAATAAACAGAGAGCCTGCTGTAGCCTTTCCCAGACTCCACCACACTCTTCTGTGCTGGATTAATGCGCCAACTCACTCATTAAATACACAGTTGAACCAAAGGGCCTTCCATGGGGATAATTACACTGTTATAATGAAAGGATGTCCTGCAGTTTTACAGGCAAGCAGTGATTAAATTCCAAATGTTAATCTGCACCACTGTAAACAATGGCCCAGCCAGCTTGAGATGTCTGTGAACAAAGTGGCCATAAAGGACAAAAGGGAATGGTAGGCGGATGGGGGGAGTGATTGCTTAAAGGAGTTAAGATAATAAATAGGGGGTGCTGGAAGGTTATGAGTGGAAATAAAAACTGTAGCATTAATGTGCTATTTTCTGATTTGAGAGCCACTATGATTAAACTCCTAGGAGGCCAGCACTCTTGCATGTAGAGCTGAATGAATACGAGGAGAAGGTTCACAGTTGGCCTGACAGTGCCACATCTGCACATGCTAATATATTGAGAGCCCCAGGAGACATGGTCCCAGCTTCTGGACACTCAGAGGGAGCGTTGGTCATTTTCTTGGCAAAATGCCAGGATTGCTTCCTGCCTGCAGCACTGTCTGGGAGGGAGGGGTGAAGTGTTAAAGTATTTTCCCCCCTGTTTTCAAATTCTGTAAGGAGGGAGGGCATCAGATTCCCCCTCAACAGCTACTGAACATGAAGCCCTATGGTTCAGTTTAAGAGCAAGTGGAAAACAAACAGCACTCCAACTCTCCCTCCCAAACTCTGCAGGAGGGAACACTCTGGTTCTCACACAGCTGTGGAGTGCTCCTGCCTGTACAGCCGGGGGCAGGGAGAAGAGGGATGATGCACCCAAGGCTTCCCAGACTATAGCTGTTGTGCAAGGACCCCTGAACACTCCCATGCATGCAGCCCTTGCAGAAAGATGGAGGGGGTGCTGATGATCCCCTGCTTTACAGTGGATGAGCAGGGAACAAGGAGCTTTGTTCCAGCCTGCAGGGTAAGCTCTGAGCTGGCTGGCTGCACTCACTGTGTATGCGCTGGGGCAGAATTCACTGCTGCCAAGGGCTTGCACAGCAGAACACTCCTTGTTCCCTAGTCAGTAGTCATTCAGGATGAAACTGACTAGAAGCCAAAGCGTTTCTCCCTAATTTCTAGTCCTTTCCCCATCCACTGATCAATGGGGATGGAAATGAAAGACACCGAAATCCCAGCAAGATAGCCTACCTGAAAAACTTTTTATCTTGCAAATAAAGGTAACAAAATTCAACTAACCCATGAAAGAACTATTTTTTCTCCAAAGCTGTAGCTATAATAGGGGCAGGTGGTGCAGCTGTACCACGAAGTAGGAGGGACCCATGGTCATTGGTGCAATAGCCTCCCCTGCTGCTGGGAGGGTGGTAAGGGGAGTCCCCCTATTCCAGCTTCTGCATTGTTGTTCATTCCAACCTCGCCACACCCCTGTTCTTTTCCAGATGCCCTTTCCCATTGCACTTCTACCAGACTCAGCTGAAACACAGAAAGCTGTAGACAGCTCTTTGTTTAGACCCAAAACGTTGAGGGAAGGACAGAGCCACTCTGTGTATCTCCCACTCTAAAAGCTGGGGAGGGATGCATGCAGATGTACACTCTGGTTATAAACAGATGCAATGGCGGGCTGCTTTGGCTTGCTCTGTCACACTTAGGTCTGGACCTGGCCTATGCATGTGTGCAGGCACCACCAGATGTTGGCCCGGGATTGTTCTGGTCCGTGTTGGCATCTAGCCCGGACTGTGATCCCAGGGTCACAGCCCAGGCTAAGGTCTGCCCGATTGGGGCAAAACAGGCCAGAGCATACTCTCACACCTGTTCCCGCTGACCTGGATCAGGTCTGTCATCGCTAGCTGCCATGGTGGCCATCATAGGCTAGAAGAAAAATACAGGGGAAAATCCCCACAATAATACCACAACCAACAAAGTGCACAGAACACAACGGGCTGTTGCCACACTTGTATATGGCAGAACCTGCCTCTATGCACTTCTAACAGTATAAATGAGTACTATAGATGAAATGAAGCACATCCATATAGGTTTTATTATACATAAACCATATAAAAATATATGTGCAACAATTAGTATAAAATCAGCATAATATTCATAATGTTCAGTGGAATTAGTATCTAGAAATGCTTATGAATGTGACATAGATACAAAGATAAAGCATAATAAACCTCTGAATAATAAGTAACATTCTAAACCTACAGATGAAACCATGACATTATATTGACAGTCCCACTCAATTATACTCCATCATATTCTATGAGCTCCTGGGTCTATTCACTTGTTTTGGAATTTTCTTTATCATCATTATCAAACCATAATAATTATTTAATCCCAAACCATAAATATATAATACAATCAAAATCAATAATTTCCCACTTACTCATCAGATGCACAGAAATAAAAAAGGTAATACCATACACTGGAAATAAATGTTTTCCTCCTTTACTCCTGAGGGAATGAGTAGGATTTTGGATTAAATAATTATTATGGTTTATATAAATTAGGATGGTATACACCAATCAACATCTATATTATCTGTAATTCCGTGGTGAGGAACATCAGGAGCGATTGTGGAGACTTTCTCAATGTGGAGTCTATCCTGTGCTGTATGAATCGAGTAGCACATGTCTTGATAAAGATCATTCCAAAATGAGTGAATAGACCTGGGAGGGCGTAGAATATGATGGAGTATAATTGAATGGGACTGTTGATATAATGCCATGATTTCATCTGTAGGTTTAGAATGTTACTGATTATTCAGAAGCTTATTGTGCTTTATCTTTCTATCTATGTTACACTGATAGGTATTTCTAGATACTAATTCTATTGAACATTACGAATATTATATTGATTTTTTACTTATTGTTGCATATTTTTATATGGTTTATGTATAATAAAACCTATATGGATGTGCTTCATTTCATCTGTAGTACTCATTTATATTGTTAGAAGTGCATAGAGGCAGGTTCTGCCATATAGAAGTGTGGTAACAGCCCGTTGGGTTCTGTATACGTTATTGGTTGTGACCATCATAGGCTGCCATGGCTCCCCATCATGGCAGCGGGCAGGGTGCTGGGCACAGTGCGGGGGTTGGTGACTGCACATTTGTGCGGCTCCTTTGCTCTCCCCGGCGACCCAGCTGCTAGCACGTTTGCTGTGCCACCCGGTTGTGTCAGCAGCAGTTGTGACAGTGGCTCACCGCTGCCACATGTGGTTTTACTCTCTGTCTCCCACTATAATTATGTCCATGTTTAGCACCCAGTTCCTGCATCTTTGTGTCTCTTCTCATATGCAGGTTATTCGGGGTGTGTTATTTATTTATTCAAATTTTTATCCCATGCCCTCCTGCCAATAGCAACTTGGGGCAGCTAACAAATCCAATAAAAAAATACAATATACAATCAAAATATAAAAGAGTAATAGTAATAATATTATAAAACAGTATAAAACCCACAATATGGGGTGCCACAAAAACAAAGAAAAAAACCCTTCCCTAATCCTAACCCCCTCACCCCCTGCCCACCTCCCTCACCAAAGAACAGCCAAGTCTTGCACACTCATTGAAAGGAGGAGAGATCCACGGCCACACGGGCCTTTGCTGAAAGGAAGTTTCACAGCCTTGGTACAGCCACCGAGAATGCCCTCTCCATAGCCCCACCCCCCGCACTACCTGGGGGACTTCGAGATAGGTGCCCCCAACAGACTTCAGGCGCCGATCCAGAGCCCAGGGAGTGAGGTGGTCCTGCAAATAGGAAGGGTTCAAGCCATATAGGGCTTTATAGGTGAGCACCAACATCTTGAATCAGGCCAGGAAGAAAATAGGCAGCCAGTGCAAAGAACAGAGCACTGGTGTACTGTGCTCACGGTGATCCATCCCCGTAAGGAGGCAGGCCGCTGTGTTCTGCACCAGCTGCAGCCTCCGAACCGTCACCATGGGTAGCCAAGCATGGATGATAGTGGCCAGGTTGGAGACGGAGACATAAGGCCAAAGCCGCCATACCAGATGTAATTGGCAAAATGCGCTCCTCACCACAACCCCCACTTTGACATCCAGGCACAGCTGGGAGTTGAGGAGCACCCCCAAACTGCAATCCTGAGGGACCAGTGGAGGGCGAACCTCATCAATGATGGGGGATGCCAGTTCCACCACCCTTCCCACCAGCATCACCTCCGTCTTGTCGGGATTCACCTTCAGACTGCTCACCCTCATCTAGTCCCTCATAGCCACCAAACACCGGGTAAGCATTGATATTGCTGGGCTGGGTCAGATGAAAAAGAGAGGTAGAGTTCGGTGTTGTCACGAGACAATGGACTAAGGGACTCATACTAAAGCCTCCATGTTAAAGCCTCTTTTGCGAGACAAGGGATTATGGACTGAGTGACTCATGCTAAGTCCTCTTTTGTGAGGACAGGCCGAAGAAAGCAGCTAAGAGCAAATTTGCTGACATTTACAAACCCAGATAATACCTACTCTGTCTGCAAGGAGAAAGAGCACCCTGGAAATCTGCTTACTTGTGAGAACATTTTAGCAACAAGTTAAGCACATCTGCAAGGCCAGAGAAAGTAAAAGGCATCTTTTACACTTGGTGAGAACTGGCTGAAGTCATCTTGGCGGTCACAAGAGTTTACACATGTGCCAACCTGCATGACTTGCAGAAAAACAGTATAAAACAGATAGTGGGACAAAAAGCAATTTGGGGAGCAACACACACATCGCCGAATCTGCAAGTGTTTGCAAGTACCCCACTTCAAGATAGTAACGCTAGGCTGACCACCTAGTATCCTATCCAACTTGGTATGTATGAAAGGATGTATGAATGACTTAGGTTAAGATTGGTGTAACTGTATTATAAATTTAAATAAAATACACATTTGAATTAAGAAATCATAAGTATAAAATACACATTTGAATTAAGAAATCATGTGTCCCAAAGTCCCTGCCTTTTCCCTTAACAAAGATCCCGGTAACAGTGTCATCAGCATATTGAGGACACCGAACATCAGACCTTCTCACGACCTCACCCAGTGGCTGCATATATACGTTGAACAGGAGAGGGGATGGAATGGAACCCTGCGGGACTCTACACAAGAGGTCGCGGGGGGATGAGGAACCAATCCTCCAGCATCACCCACTGAGTGTTTCCGACCAGGAAAGAGCAGAACCATCCAAGAACAGTCCCACCCATGTTGGCTCGGTCCCGTAGGTGAGTCCACCAACATCTCATGCTCAACGGTATCAAATGCAACCAACAGATCTAACAAAATCAACAGGGTTGAGTGACCCTGATCCATCTCATGGTAGAGGTCGTCGACCAAGGCCACAAGCGCAGTCTCAGTGTCATAGCCCGGACAAAAGCCAGACTGTGAGGGATCTAGAAAACGGATGTGGTCAAGATGCTCCTGCAGCTGCCAAGCCACTACCTACTCAATAACCTTACCTAAAAGGGGGAGTTTAGAGACTAGTCAATAATTGGTGAGGGAGTCAATGTCAAATGTTGGTTTCTTGAGCAGAGGCCACACCACCGCCTCTTTGAGGCAGCCTGGCACTCTTCCCTCCTGGCACTCTGCCCGGCACTCTGCCCTCCCTTGACCAGCCAGGACAGGCATGGGTCCAGTTAACAAAAGGTGGCTCTGAACGCCCCAAGAACATTCTCTGCACCAGCAGGCAATATCCACTGAAACTGATCCCATAAAACTGGACAAGGTGGAGCTTCCATAACCTCTGGTTCTCCTATTATATCAATTGCGATGCGGAAATTGTGGTGAATCCGAGCAATTTTCTCCACAAAATAATCAACAAACATGTCACAGTGGACACTGGAAGGTTCCAGTTCCAGGTGGAGGGAGGCTGGACTAATGAGCCCCTTCACCACCTGGAAAAGCTCCACTGGACGAGATTTCACAGATGCTATGAAAGCAGCAAATAACTCCTTCTTTGCTGCCTGCACAGCCACAGCATTTTTAAACTGGCTCTATGCTGCAATCTGTTGGCTTCAGCACACGAACAGTGCCACTGTCACTCCAACCACCGCCCTTCCTGCTTCAGCTGCCGCAGATCCTCAGTGAACCAAGGAGACCTGCGGTGTCGATGCTGAGGGTGCGGATGCCTGGGAGCCATTCACTCAATGGCCTCAGTGAGCAAGTGTTTCAAAATGGTTATGACACCATTGTCATGGTTGGACCATGTCCATTACTTTCTAAAGGCCCAAATCCCCGTCATCCTTTGCGCCCGTTGGGGTGGTGGACCATTTCAGATGGTCCACCCCTGGAGACTAATGGATCCAAGAGGATTCCAGAACTCTCTGGGGGATTTACCCACTGACCTTGATGGCCTCCCTGTCAATGCCAGATGCCATGGCAACCATCATAGGGTGCCACGGCTTCCTGTCATGGCTGGTGGCAGGGCACTGGACACAGCATGTGGGTCAGCGGCTGCACATTTGTGCAGCTCCCCATCCTCCTTAGCGACCCGGCTACCAGCATGTTTATTGTACCACCCAGTCAAGCCTGTGTCGGTGGTGGTTATGATGTTGGCGCACCGCTGTTGTGTGGTTTTATTCTCTGTCTCCCACTATAATTATGTGCATGTTTAGCACCCAGTTCCTGTGTCTTTGTGTCACTTTTCATATGCAAATTATCGGGGGTATCATTATGACAGCATTATCATGGTTGGACCATTACCTTCTGAAGGATCCCCATCCTCCTTTGCCCTCGGACCGGTTTAGATGGTCCAACCCCCGGAGGCTAATGGATTCAATAGGATTTCAAAACTCTCTGGAGGATTTACTCGCTGACCTTGACGGCCTCCCTGTCAATACCTTGGTTGATCTGTTGTATGATATTTTGACCCGGGCTACTGACATGGTGGCACCCAGGCGTCTGTTTCTTCCATGGTGGCAGCACAGGTCTCCCTGGAATATAGAGAATCTGAGGCTGATAAAGTGAGAGGTTAGGCGGTTAGAGCACAGGTGGCGCTTGACTTGTGCCAAAGTTGACCAACTGTGGTATAGACTGTTTTTGAAGGACTATTCCATGGCTGTGGCAAGGAAAGCTTTTTTCACAGCCACCATAGCATCTGCAAAGTGCCATCCAGCTGAGCATTTCCAGGTGGTGAATAGCTTATTACATCCTGGTTGTCTCCACCTGGAGGTAGAGTCACTGGCCTCCCGCTGTGACAGGTTTGCCACCTAATTTGCAGACAAAGTTACACATGTTTGGCTCAATTGGGTACTGCTAGTTTGAGTGCAGAATCAGAGTTTGGGGATGATGCGGCTCGGTCTTATCTGGTTTTCTTGAATCAGCTTAAATTCATCTGACCCTTCAATGTGGAGGATGTGCTTGGAGGGTGTGGGTGATCAGTTGTGAATTAGATCTGTGCCCATCCTGACTGGTGAAAGCCAGATGGGTGACACTGGGGGCATTGCTGGCTGGGGTTGTCCTTAGGGAGGGCATGGTGCCTGATGGTCTCAAGACTGCAGTCGTCTACCCTCTGCTCAAGAAATTATCTCTTGATGTTGACTCCCCCACCAGCTATCACCCTGTCTCTAACCTCCCCTTTTTAGGGAAAGTTATTGAGCGAGTGGTTGCCCTGCAGCTCCAGGTGCATCTCAATGCTTTTGGTTTCCTGGACCCACATCAGTCAGGTTTTCATCCTGGGCGTGGCACCAAGACTGCACTTGTGGCCTTGGTTGATGATCTTCACTTGGAAATTGACTGGAGGGATTGTACCCTGCTGATTTTGTTAGGTCTTTCAGAGGCCTTTGATACCATTGACCATGGGGTGTTGTTGACACAGCTGTGGGACCTGGCTGGGGTGTGCAGGATCGCTCTTGAGTGGTTCCACTAATTCCTGGCTGGGAGAACACAGAGGGTGGTGATGGGTGGTGACTTGTAATTCCCATTGGGAGCTACCTTGTGGGGTCTCACAGGGTTCCATCTTGTCTCCACTCCTGTTCAATGAGTATCTGAGGCCCCTGGGTGAGATTGCTCAGAGATGTGGAGTGAGGTGCTATCAATAGGTGGATGACACCCAGCTTTATCTCTTCTTTTCATCTGACCTAGGTCCTGCAGCCTCAGTGTTTCAATGCCTGACTGCCATTGGGGACTGGATGGGGGCGAGTTGATTGAAGCTGAATCCAGACAAGACTGAGGTGATGATGGTTGGACGATCTTGTGACCTGGGGGAGATGGGAACCCCTGTCATTGACGGGGTCTTCCCAGGTTCGCAGTCTTGGGGTGCTTTTTAACAGGTTCATCTGGTGAGAAGGCTGCGACCTTTTCTATCAGATTCGGAGCTGACCACCATCATCCTGTCTTTGTAACCTTGAGGCTAAACTACTGCAATGTGCTCTACATGGGGCTGCTCTTGAAGACTGCAGTTGGCGCAGACTGCGATGGCCTGCCTTCTGTCAGGAATGGGTCACCAGGAGCACGTTACACCAGTGCTCTGGAGTCTGCACTGGCTGCCAATAGCTTTCCGGGAATAATTCAAGGTGCTGGTTTTAACCTATAAAACCCTAAACAGTTTGGGCCCCAGGTATCTGAAAGACAGCCTCTTCCCCTATGTCACGTTGTGACCTCTGAGGTCAGTTGGGGATGCCCTCTTGCGAGTGCCAACTGCCTGTGAAGTTGTTGAGTGCGTTCAGAGGAGCGTTCTCAGTTGCTGCCCCACAGTTCTGGAACTCCCTCCCTTTAGAGATCTGCCTAAGCCCAAGCCTGTTCGTCTTCTGGAGGAGATGTAAGACCTATTTGTTTGGCCAGGCATTTGGCAGGCAGGAATAGGGGGAGGGGGCTTTCAAGATGAGGATTGATGGGCAGTAGGTGGGGATAAAGGATGGGGTTGGTTTGATGTTGGGGTTCTAAGAGATTTTAATGTGTTTTATTGTATTTTATATTTTTAATGTTGTAAGCCGACCCGAATCTATGGAGAAGGTTGGGGTAAAAATATGAAAAATAAATAAATAATGCGGCCTGGAGATGCATGCTAACCATCAGCATGAAGGGACCAGCTGCCACGGAACCTTTTTATTTTATGGTTTTGACCTCTGTAACATCATGCTTTTAAAAACCATATATATCATTAAAACTAAGTACCAAAGAACTCACTGTTGCCAGGTTTTTAAGTGGCAAAATACTTGGGATGGGTGGGAATACCGGGAAACACTCTGGGTGTTTTCAGCGGTGATGGTAGCATGGATTAATCTACTCTAGCGCAGATCAATCTGGGTGCCAACATCACATTTGAAAGCGGCCGCCAGATGTTACCATGGTCTGGCTCCTGACTCTGGTGGAGCTTACCCCGGTTGTGACTCGGGGAAATCCCTATGTCACAGCCCGGGCTAAGCTCCACCACGGTTGGGAGCCCGCCACCGGACCCAGTGTAAGGCGGGCTATCATGTCTGATAGCATGCTTTACTACTGCAGTCAGGAGCAGTGGTGGGGGCTGGGCACCATGGTGGCCCTCATTGGCTGCCATGGCCATCCATCAGCCGGGGGTGGGGCATTGCACACAGTGCAGGGACAGGGACGTGCACCCCCTCCCCCAACCCAGCTGCCATAATGTTTGTTCAGCAGCCAGGCTGAGTCTTGGCTGGAGTGATGGCACCCGCCACGGCTCAGAGCAGTTCGTGACTGTGGTGGCAGCCATCATGTATGAAAGCACCCACTGTGATGGTAGACTATTTGACACTTAAATTGATGGATATACTTAGAAATACCTCCAACAGAGAGCTAAACAGATTTGCTGTCTTGTTCAGCAGGGATTTCAGGTGGAGGAAGGCTTAATTGATTTTTAAAGCACTGAAAAAAGTCAGATGAGAGCTACTAGATAAATTATCAGAAGTTGTGCTCCTTCCATTACAGTTACTGGAGAACTTCTTTCAAGAGTGCTTAAATGATTTATGAAAATACCTCAGGGGCCTCTTACCTATATCTCAGGCACACAGGTATGATCTCTGGCTCAGCTTAATATTAGGAGACACCAGCCTTGATTTTCAGCTAAACTTGATACAGTTTAGGGCAGAAAAAGCTAGATGTGACTGTATCGACAATCTGTATCTCAGATTGTAAGTTCTGAGGCAGGGACCGTGCCTATTCCATTACTTTGCAAAGTGGCATTGCCGGCCCTATATAAATGTTTTCTAATAATAAAATAACAATAAAAATAACAATAATATATATCAAGGGCAGCTTAATTTACAGGAAATTTACAGGAATTCTCCTTGTGGAATATTGCAACAACACAGAACAACTGGAGCACAGCTCTCTTTGCACCAGCCCTGGCATGCTCCTGCACAAAGCTGGATGACATACAGCTGATTTTCTGTATGTCACAGATGCTGCCTAGGTCATCAGAATTCTCAAAGATTTAGTTTACCTTGTTTGGTGATGGTTTTAAATCACAACAGAATTGCAAACAAGTGCAAGAGCATGCCCTCCAACATTTGATGGCGAGAAATAGGTACACTTCATGTCACCCTTAATTTTGCATACATTTGCATGTGTTTATGAAAATTTTTAATAGTCCATTGACTAACTTTGGGGTTGAGCTGGAAACACACAAAAAAGGATGTCTATGTGAGAGGCTCTGTGTACACATAGGTTTGCATGTCAAGAACTGATGGTTTAAACTTAATATTCAGCCTATTAAATAGTCAACATTCTCAAATGTGTGCATTTTAGGGTTGCCAGATATGCAAATTTTAGAGGGCACTTATGATAAATACAGGTTTCAGGGCTGCATTAATGCCAATGCAGCTCTGTAACCTTTAGTAGTTCAGTTTATTCAGCTAGCTTTCGCCATAGCCATATTCATAAAACACATATATCCACATATACAATATAAATAACATACAGTGTGACAAAATGACATCACAAAATCCAACAATCAAGGTAATAAAAAAAAAATCCAAAAACTTCAAGGAGTTATACACTCTCCTGCACAGAGGTTACACAAACAAAACCAGCCAAAGCTGGGAAGTTGCTGCCTTGGTCTTCTGCGCGGGGGACCTCGGCCAGGCTTGTCCCCTGAAATTATAAAACTAGACTAACCCCCAGTAAGCTGCAAATATCATTCAACACTGATTCCAATAATCAGTTATTGTACACCCACCTTCCCCCCATTCCACTGGTAGAAGACCATGGTATCCAACCACAATACAAACGCCCTCATAAGTTATCTTCATCACTTGCAACAAGCTCCTCCCTTTTTTTGGTGGCCAGGTAGACAAAGACAGCGACCGCACATGCCACTTCCTTATCCTTTGTGGAGAGTATATACTCTAAGCGAAGCTGGTCAGACAGATATATATATGGATGCCCTTGCCACAAAGGTAATAACCAAACCTGCCTAAGTTCTTCATAAAGTGGTCAGTTAAAGATAATATGTAAAATATCCTCCAGGTGACTGTCACTACATACACAATTACGATTTGCATAAGGCTGTTTTATGTATCTTCCTTGTGTGATAGCAGATTTTACTAGCTGCATACGGGCTTGTGTATATGCTCTC
>QEPC01006157.1:661781-685960 GCA_003113815.1 Sphenodon punctatus
CTCAGATTGTAAGCCCTAGGGGCAGGGACCGTGTCTATTTTATTACTTTGTAAAGTGCCATGTACACTGCTGGCGCTATATAAATGTTTGTTAATAATAATAATAATAATAATCTGCAGACAGGGGTCACAAACCCAACTGATTTTTGCTATACTTTATATATCTTTTTTGTTGTCTCAAAATGGGGCTTCAGAGGCAACGGTTTGATGACCACTCCCTTAAAGGTTTTCTATCATTGTACTGACCCAAACCACAGCCTGCTTAATTGCATAAGCCTGGCTGAGTCTAGACTTCATTATTCAGCTAGGTACTGGTTATTTAGTTCTGTGAGTCTGTGAAAATGAATGAATTAAATCAATACGTTAGGGTTGGTATCTAATCTAATCCAATCCAATCCACAGAGAGCAACACAGCTTGCTGCTTTAGATAGCAATACTGCTGCCTGTGCAATGCATCTGAAGCAAACATTCACTGAGCAGGCACCTGAATGCAGATTTAGTATTAGCAGGACATAATTGATGTGTCTGCATGAAATAACTCTACCGTGTACTTATATACACAGTAGAGTATATACACAGTAGAGTATATAAGTACCGCCTTTTTGGAGGTCCCCCATGTAAAACGGGGGACCACAATGGAGAGGGCGTTCTCGGTGGCTGGGCTGCATTAATGGAATTCCCTCCCGGAGGAGGCTCACC
Source organism: Sphenodon punctatus (assembly GCA_003113815.1). Classification (NCBI taxonomy): domain Eukaryota; kingdom Metazoa; phylum Chordata; class Lepidosauria; order Sphenodontia; family Sphenodontidae; genus Sphenodon; species Sphenodon punctatus. Next base: position 662,480 of record QEPC01006157.1, read on the forward strand.
TGGCCCCAGGCCTGTTGGCCTTCCAACGTGTTTGCAAGACTTGGCTGTTCGCCTAGGCCTTCAGAGAGGAGGGTGAGAGGGTGGGGTAGGGAGGGCGGTTGGTTTTAGTGATGTTTTATAAATTGTCGTGGGTTCGGTGTTTTTAGTGTTGTTGATTTTATTATTATTGTGTTTTTATGGTGTTGTAAGCTGCCCCGAGATGCGGGGCAGCTTACAAATTTAATAAATTTAATGAACTAAATAAATAAATAAATATAGCATCACTTCACAGGGAAATCTCTGTTGGACCAGACTTTAATTTGTTTTTGTTTTCTCCCTCTTCACCAATTCTTGCAGTTTTTTTCATTTCGTTTTTTCCCCTCTTGATCCCCATTACTGTGGCATCTGACCATCTTCTCCTACTCAAAAAACGTCTAGAAGTCACTCATCTCAGGGTGGCTGACTTTCACCTGAGGATTTTAAGGTAAACTGCAATGAGTGTTTTGGAATACAATTTCCAGGAAGGACAATTCATATATGATGCATCACATAAACCGCTTTCAAACAAGGTGTAGGGGAACACTGGGCCCTTCCTGAAGCACAGAAATTGCATACTGTCAGAAACAGTATTTGGTCCTGTAAAAGATATCACCTGAAATACTTTGCCTCCATTCCCAAGATCACCAATTTTACGTATAAAACTGGTGTATTTACTAGTTTCCTAAAACCAAAGCCAAAAGCCCTTTCAAATGGGCTGCGGTGGGTGGGCAGTACATGGGGGTGTATTCCCATGAACCCACCCATTCCCACCCATCTCCACGCATGGAATACCGGATGTTGGTGCCCGTTGCTCCATGCGAAGTGTGATGGGTGGAGGTGTGTGGAGTATGGGAGCATGCATGCACCCCACCCACCACCAGCAGTCTTCCCATGGGCACCCACCCATCTCCCCTGTACCCGCTGCAGCATTCACACGGGCACACGTGTGCGAGGGGGGCTGCCCATGTGAAAAGGGCCAAAGTGAATTGTCAAAGAAAGCACATTGCTCTGCACTGCTGTGGGTAGTGTTTGTCCACTTATTTGGCTAACTGTGTTTATAGTAGGATTCTCAGATACTCAAGGCAATTAAATTCTACTGCACATGGAAAATTGTCATAAGAACATGCAAAGTGCCATACAAGGTCAGACCAAGGCCACTTTCAGACATCCCCCCACCAATGCATATTCTGGCTGGGGGGCGATGCACAGCCAGAATATGCATGGGGATTGGCTGGTTTGAAAGACCCCCAGCCCCCCGCAGGGCTTTGCTGGCAGAAATGCTCATGGATGTAGAGCAGGAAATCAAGCTCTGCATTCATGTGCATGTCTGCCAGCAAAGCCGCACGAGGGGAGGGAGGGGACTTTCAGACTGGCCGATCCCCGTGCATATTCTGGTTGCACATTCCGCCCTGCAGCCAGAATATGTGTGTGTGTGTGTGTGTGTGTGTGTGTGAGGAATATCTGAAAGTGGCCTATTAGTCAATCAAGCCCAGCATCCTGTCTCCGACAGTGGCTACCTTCAGTCACTTTGGAGAAGTACCCAACAGGTCATACTGGGATGATCCAGTCCCCGCTGTTCATTCCCAGCTCCTGACTGTCAGAGGTTGTGTCCCCCAACCTACTTGACAAATGGCCATATATGGACCTAGATCCTCCGGGAACTTATCCAGTCCTTTTTAAAGCCCAGCTATGCTACTGGACTTCACAACATACTCTGGCAACAAATTCCACAAGTTAATTATACATTGTAAGTAGTAAGTAGGTAGGTAAGTTTATTGTGTATAGCCGCAGCTATTACAATATAGCCATAGCTATTTCATTAGAACACAAAAGCATAAACACAAGTATTATGCTAATACATAAAATAAAAACAACATATCCACCATTTGTAAATAATATATAATACACATCCAAAAAAACAGTATTTAAATCCCTGGGTAACTAAAATATAACACTAGAAAATATTAAACGTTTCCGTAATACGGCTAAGCCAAATGAGGCAACTGCTCTAGTTACTCCGGAGTCTTATAGGGTTAAGAAATTCACAAAGTAGAATACTTGTATGATGGCTATGGGTAGCTGCTAATAGAGGACCCAAGAATTTGCTTCTTAATTCAGAAAGATCAGAACAGAGAAACAAAATATGAGCGACAGTATCTATCTCCTGAAGGTTACAGAAAATACAGCAGTGGTTTTCCCTTGGGATCCCAAGGTACCGTCTCTTGAGGAGTGTTAGGGAAAAGGCCTCACATCTAAACTTAGTAAACACCACTCTGCCCTAGGGTTTGACCAGGTAAATAAATAGTTAGAACTAACGTTTGGGAAGCCTGGGAAAAAATATTCAGGAACAGCCCCTTGATCTGCTAGCCAACCATTTTCTATCTGGAGTTCTTGATCATCAAATCTCCTAACAATAAGCACCATAGTTCCCTCAGGACCCCTTCTCCTTAAAAATTCCTTGGAGAAACCTAATCTGTGGATCTCTAATTCAACTGCCTCCTCCCAAAAGGCCAAAAGGCCATACTTGGAGACTAAGTTGAGGAGGGAACCATCTTGGATAGGAAAAAGAGAAACCTTAATCCAATACTTAACTAATATCCGCAGGGCAACTGATCTGATTGTAGGACAGAAGGTTTCAGCTCTCAGAATTGCTTGAGGGGTACCCTTTGGGACCCCCAGTATGGTACATAAAAAAACATTTTGGATGACTTCAAGTTTATTCAGGTACACAGTGCCCCAGATTGGAAAGGCATATAAGGTCTGGGGGATAACTTTGGCCTTGAATAGGCGGAGAGCTGGAAGAACCAGCTTACCCCCATTGCCAAGGAAAATTTTTTAATATTGCTGCTACTGTATGCCTAGCTTGGGACTTTGAGGCTTCAAAACAGAGATTCCAGTTATTGGAAGAAGATAGAATAACTCCCAGATACTTGTATGAGGACACTTGCTCAACCACTTTTGTACCAATAGCCCAACAATGGGGTTTACAAACTCTACCTTTCCCAATTGACATGGGTCTTATCAAAATTAATTAAAAGAGTCTCCTTAGCACAGTAAGCCCAAAACTGTTGCAAGGAGCTCCTAAAACCAGGGCCCCGAGGGAAACGCGGGTCTGTGATTCGCAGATTTCCCGCAGAATTCCCCTCCCTCCGTGGAATCTCCTGCCCCGCTTACCCCAGCGCAGAATTTGTAGCCTGCGCTGGGGAGACGCAGGACAGGAGATTCCACAGTGGGAGGGGAATCAACAAACTCTCGGGGCTTCCCCTCCCCAGCCTCCAGGGCTTGTCTCTCCCCCGTTTAGAAAATGAATTAACTTAGCAGCGTCGGCAGCAGCAGCTGCTTCAGTGCGCTCATCCCCATCTGGCTCCTGGCCTCTTCCTGGCCCCTCCCAACAGGGCCTCCCAGAGCAGCGCAGCCGGATGACATCATCCAGCTGCATCGCCCTGAGAGGCTCCGTTGGGAGGGACCAGGAAGAGGCCAGGAGCTGGATGGGGACGAGCGCGCTGAAGCAGCTGCTGCTGCCGCCGCCGTTCCTGGGTCACTGCCACTGCCTGCTCCAGCCATAAGGTAAGTGGGGGGGGGGGCTTCTGGGTTGGGGGTTCCCGCTGTGCCCTCTGCAGTGCCATGTGTTTATGTTGGGGGGCTGCCTACTGTGCCCTCTGCAGTGCCATGTGTTTGTGTTGGGGGGACTGCCTGCTGTGCCCTCTGCAGTGCCATGTGTTTGTGTTGGGGGGGCTGCCTGCTGTGCCCTCTGCAGTGCCATGTGTTTGTGCTGGGGGGGGCTGCCTGTGCTGTGCCCTCTGCAGTGCCATGTGTTTGTGTTGGGGGGGCTGCCTGCTGTGCCCTCTGCAGTGCCATGTGTTTTTGGGGTGGGTTAGGAGCTGTGCCCTCTGCTTTGCCATGTGTTTTTGGGGTGGGTTAGGAGCTGTGCCCTCTGCTTTGCCATGTATTTTTGGGATGGGTTAGGAGCTGTGCCCTCTGCTTTGCCATGTGTGGGGGGTGGGTGGGTTAGGAGCTGTGCCCTCTGCTTTGCCATGTGTTGGGGGTGGGTGGATTAGGAGCTGTGAACTCTGCTTTGCCATGTGTTTGGGTGGGGGGTTGCCTGATATTTGAAATACCCGTACACAGAAAAAAGTATAAGCAGATTTTTTTATTCATTGGTACAAGGAAATGGATCGCCATCTGACAGTTTTAATTTTACTAGACTTGCTTTGTAACTTTGTTGGGTCGCAGAATTTTCAATTTTGGGTTGCAGAATTTTGAAATTTTTTTTGCAGAAGAATCGTGGCCCTGCCTAAGACCCACTATTGTTTGGGAAATCAATACAGTGTTGTCAGCGTACAGGAGAGCTGGAATCTTCCTGATGCCGATGACAGGGGCATGGGTGTCTATGGTCTTTAGAAAGGAAATCACATCATTTAGGTAAAAATTAAATTGGGCTGGGGAAAATATACAGCCTTGCCTAACACATGCCAAAACCTGGACCTTTCTAGAGGGCCTCCTCAAGGGATTGTATCAGACCTGCAAGGAATTGCCACTATGTAGTTTTACCAAAAGAAACAACAACCTTGGATCAAAAGAAGTGACACTTAATTTAGCCCAAAGCTGATCCCTATTAATGAAATAAAAGGCTATGCGTAAGTCCACAAAACACAAATACAATCTCTTTTGATGGTCTGTATATTAATTATGGCTGACAAGACTAAGACGTGGTCTAGGGTTGATCTGCCTTTTTGAAACCCAGTCTTCTCAGGTTCAATTATGTTGTTAGAGTCAAGCCAGTATTGCAGTTTTCTCACTAAATATCTGGCATACAGTTTGCCAATCACACTGAGCAGGCTGATAGCGTGATAGTTCCCGGGGAGGAGAGGATCCCCTTTTTTGTAAATTGGGATAATGATACTATTCAGTCATGAACTGGGGAACTCTCCTGACTTGTTTATAGATGTAAAAAGGGGGGCTAGAATACTAGCCCACTGTTCTGGGGCATACTTAAGGAGTTCCGTCAAAATGAAGTCATCCCCTGGCGCCTTGCCAGTTTTAAGTTGGGATATAAGGGAAAGAATATCCTCAAGGGATACGGGCTGCCATAGCTGGAGTTGATCTTTAGGAAAGATCTCAACACTAAACCCTGTAGGGTGAGAATTGGCAAATATCTCCCCATAGAAAGCTTCCCACGTTTCTGAGCGGATAAGGGATGACTTGGGAGCACTGCCCCCCGCTTTAGCCAATCGAATGAGCTCCCAAAATTTTGAAGAGTCTCCAGATTTAGCTGCAACAAGTAGGTGATCCCAGTTTCCCCTTTGAAACACTTGCTTCTTCTCCGCCAACACTTTGTGATAATAGGACCGAAGACCCAGAAACTGATCTCTCACTGCCTTAGAAAGTTTAGATCTCAGCGTTCTAGCAGCTCTACAGAGGTTAGATCTTAAGGCCCGAAATTCGGCATCAAACCAAGAAAGGGACTTTCCCCCCAGAGCTTTAGATGTTCTCTGTACTGTCCCCGTGGGTTCTAGCCCTGTGGATTTCGGGGGTGCACGAGGAGGGTGATGTTTCCTGTGGTGTCTTCCAGGGATGCCTCCTCCACCTCTAGGATGGGGGTGTGTCCTCCTGCTTCCTGGTTGACCTCAGCAGGGGCAGTGTGCTCTCTTTGCTCTGGGGGTTCCGGCAGGGGTGTGTGTTGTCTTCACCCTCTTTCTGTCCCTGGAAAAGGATGAGTCATGTATGTGGGAGGCCATGATATCCCTGTCCACACAGAGGAAGTGACCCAGCTCCTCTGAAAACTCGTGTGTGCACACGGCACAGCCGAACTTGAGGATTGTTGTCCTGGATATGTTTGTATCCTGACCTCAAGTCCTTTGCCTGCTGCATGCATTGGGCCCCATCCCTATTGTACCCCATGATTGCATCTCATGGGTGATGGTTTCATAGATATGCTTCATCTTGAAGCAGCGCACCCGGTCTGCCTGGATCTTTTTAGCCCCCTCACAAACGTATGAAGTCCAGGGTCTTGTCCCTGGTCCAGTGGTTCCCCTTTTGTGGTCCACCTGTGGGGAGCCATCCAGAGCTTGCTGCGTGAGGCCTGCCCAGTGTCTGTGGTGGTAGTGGAGCAGATGCTCTCCTGTTGGGGGAATGCATCTGAGTGAGCTATTGTCATGATGTACCCCTGTTGTTGGTGTGGTGTGTTCCTTGCCCTCCTCCTCCCCTCTGGGGGTTTCTGCTGTTTTACCTGACTGCCATGGAGGCCCTTCTTGGTTGTCTCCCTGGTGGTGCTGTGCTCCAGGGTGTGGTTGCTCTCCTGTGAGTGTGTGTGTGTGTGTGTGTGTGTGTGCAGCTATCAGTGGTCTGGCCGGTGGAACCCCAGCATGTGCTTGGGGATTGTTTATGCCCTCCCTATCCCCTGTGTGGGTGGGATTCCCCTGTCTTACCTTGCTGTCAGAGGCGATCTCCTCCCTGGGCCACGTTGCTGTTGCTGGGGGTGCAACTGGCACTGCGTTATGCCCTCTCCACATTGTCGGAAGGGGAGAGCTGTTGGTAGATATTATGGCCCCCCCCTTCCCAGTGCCGGTGGCCTGGGCACCCCTCCCCCGGCTGACCCAGGGTCCCTTGGCTTACCCTAACCCTTCCTGTGTGTAACATAGTGCTGACTCCCTTGGTCTTATCTGTGGCTTTTCTGACTGACATGTTGGAAACTGGTGCACCCATGTCCTCACTCACTTCTCCTATAAGGGCTCCCAGCCGGGCGTTCAGCGTCTCTCCCAGTGGGTGAGCCTGATTATGATCTCCCGCTGTGCCTCTCTAGCTGTCTCTTGCTAGTTTCAGTGGACCCTTCCCATGAGTGGATGTGCTTCCCCGTTCACATTTACGACTGAGTGTACAACACCTATCTCCACCCACCTCCACCCATGGAGATATAGTGCCTTGATTGCTTGTAAAAAATTCCCTTTCATACCCATCTTTTCCATAATAAGGTATAGACATTGGCTCTGGGTGGGGTGTTTGTGTCGGTGCACTGGTGCATGCACAGTGGGGGTGGGTGGGAACATGCAAATGACTGCATACACATTCCCACTCATCCCCATGCATGAAGCAACCTCCATTTCCCCTGGTTGTTCCATACATGGGGATGAGCGGGGGGTGAGTGGATATGCTTGTTAGGTGGGAGCATGCATGCACCCCCACTCATCCCTATGCATTGAGCAACCTCCAATTTCCCCGGTTTCTTCATGCATGGGGATGAGTGGGGGGGGGTGAGTGGAGATGCTTGTTAGGCAGGAATGCACATGCACCCCACTCACCGCATGCACCATGTCTTTCACACGGGCCTCTCCCACTCATAAACACGCAGATTTCTACGTGCTCATGAGTGGGAGACAGCCGTGTAAAAAAAGGCCATTCTGGTTCCATTCTGTCAAAGGCCTTTTCTGCATTGGCTGATAATATAAGTGTTGGGGTGTTTGGACTGCATAGATAAGATTGACAGTTTTTATGATGTTGTCAATTCCCACTCTGTGGGGAATGAAACTTGTTTGATCAGGGTGTATGATTTTACCTATAATGGCTATCAGCCTTTTTGTTAGTGTCTTTTTGAATATTTTACAATCAATATTTAATAAGGACATTGGACGATAGTTGCCACAGTCATCCAGATTTCTACCTGGTTTCGGTATCAAGGTAATTAATGCCTCCTAAAAGGTAGGGGACATTTTTGTGTGTCAATAATGTTATTGAAGGTTCTAGTTAAGTGGGGGTTTAATATGTCACTAAAGACCTGGTAATTCTGCTGGTAACTCATCAGGGCCACATGCTTTGTTCTTAATAAGCTTTTTAATTGTTGATTTTATCTCTTCAGGGGATAAAGGGGTATTGATAAAACTAACTTGATCTTAATTGAATGTTGGGATTTTATATTTGTTAATAATAAATGTCTTTATTTTTTCAGGATCTGGATTGGACATCATGTACAGTTTTTGATAGAAATCTATAAAAGCATCCTGGATATGTTCCTGTTTAGTTAACATTTTACCATTTGGAAGCTTTATTGTTGGAATGAAATATTTTTTCCTTTTGTTCTTCAATGTTTGTGCCAGAAATATACCTGGTTTGTGTCAGCAGGGGGGGGGGGGGAGAAAGGGAGAATCAGCAAGGGTTTCAGGAATGGAGAAGGATCCACACAACACGCACGCACGGCTTCATACACCATTGCTCTAGGGAAGGGCCCTCGAGGTCTAATGCCCATCAGGATAGAAGTGTGGCCCAATGGTTCCAAAGAAACCAGGCCTCTATCATCATAGGGCGCAGAGCAGTGGAAGGAATGCACGACCATGCATGCTTCCAACTCTCACACCTCAGTCCATGGGGGAAAGGGAAGGAGGGGTGCATGGGGTGTGTGGGAAGGGTCCTGAGGGCCACAGCGCAGGAGAAGGGGATGTTCTCTCACAGGAGGGTGGAAGGGAAGGAAGGGGAGATCCCCAGGGGAGGGACGAACCGTTCACCCCGCTCAATCACCACCCGCTTTCAACTGCTCACACACACCAAGGGCAACAAGGGCAGGAAACACAATGACACTCTGTAACAATGTATACCAAATAACGCTAGGGTAAGGGACAGGGAAATCACACTTAGCTTTGTCCAAAATGCAGTCAACCAGGGTCCAGCCTCTCAATGCTCTGATTACCGGCGCTGTGTGTCTCACAGCACCAGCTTTTCAAATGGAAGCTGCGCCCCCTGATGCACCTGCAGGCACATGTAGCGATGCAAGAGTGTGTGTCCTGCCCCCGGGTCACATGATGCCCCCAGATGCGTGTCTCCATTCACCGCATCGGGGCGGGTTGCCACAGAAACCTGCCAACATGGGGATTCCCCTGATGTGGCCCTGCCTGGTCCTGCTGCTGGTGGCATTGGAGGTAAGTCCACTGGGGAGGGAAGGAGTTCCCTGATGTCCCTGGGTATGCCGGCTGCATCCCCCTGGGAGGCCGTGACCAGCAAGTCTGACAGTTTGTAACTATTTTGGAAATAAAAGACTTTGATCTTCCTCAACTGATGTGTGATTTTTTGTGTGTCTGTTGCTTCTATTTCACTTCTTATTTTTTGAATTTCTGTTTGTGTTTTTTTCCCCTCTGGGAAATCTTCTGTTGTCGATCTCCAGCTGCTGCAACTGAGTATATAGTTCTGAGTTTCTTTCCCTTCTACTTTTATTTATAAAAGCTATGAATTTACCTTTTATTACTGATTTGACAGTCTCCCACAGGCATTGTGGGGAAGAAATCAAACCTGTGTTTATGTCAAAATACTCTCCAATGTCTGCAACAAGTTGTTTCTTTATCCAGTCACATTTGAGCAGGCCTTGGTCTAGCTGCCACTTTTTCATGCTTGACTGTTTGGGATCTGACCATACAAATGTGGAAATTAGTGCATTATGATCTGTGAAGTTAATGGGGATTATGTCACATTTCAGGCATCTATGAATGTTTTCACATGGACGGCCTCACCCACTGCTGGGTGTTCCAGTAGGTGTGCAGGGTGGGGGTGGGAATGTGCATCTGTGGAAATTGGTCAGGGGTGGGTAGTGGGATGGGTGTGCGCTGGGTGTGTGCCCGTGTGGGTGTTTGTGCATGCACACTCCCGGCGCACACCCACCTACACCCCGAAAACCAGAGGAGGCCCCTTGGGTGGAGGTGGAGGTGTGTCAGTGTAAAGGAACACCCAACCACCTCCACCCATGATGGCAGCACACCCATCTCCCCACCAACCCCTGTCCATGTGAAAATGACCAATGTATTGAATCTCACTCAAGCAGGATGTGATCAGTCTTGGTACAGATGTTATGGACCATGGAATGAAATGTATAACACCGTGAGGATGGATTTAGTCATCTCCACACATCTACTAGGTCATATTGTGGTATTAGCTTGGAAATATTTGAGTGGGTGGTTTTGAGGGTGAGTTGAAATCACCTTGTGTAATTAGGAGACCCTCTGTGTTTTGTGAAATGAGAGGTACGTATTTTTGAAAGAATTGGTAAGTGTCTGTGTTTGGGGCATAGAGGTTAACAAGAGTTACCTTTCCAGGAGTTCAATGATCCTGACAAAGGTAAGAACCTTCCTTCTTTATTCTTCAACATTTTAGACAGCTTGAAAACTACATTAGTAGAGAAACCTATTAGGACTCATGCATTTTTTTTCTCCCACAGGATGCATATACTTCCCCTATCTGTCTACTCTTAAACCTAGTTCCTTTTGAATCAATAAAAGCTAAAATCCAGCTTGCTAAAGCCTTGGGGCATGGACACTGCAAACAAGAAAAAAAATTACAGAGAAAGGGCCGATGACAAGATTCTGCCAGCAGAAACAGATCACAGAAGTCCCACAAGAAAGCATGGTGACTGACAAAATGGCAGCTGTGGCCCTGCCTTCTGTCCTGGGGGAACCAGAGGGGGAACAGCATGGCACTCATATTAGCTGAAATTAAAGCAGTCAGAGCCGGGGCACTACGAGACAGGGACAAATTAGTCTCTGAAATCAATAAAGTAAAATCCAAGATTGAAGAGGGGAACAAAAAATTAGAGACCATAAGCAAGCGCATTGACACTACTGAGGAATGCATCTCAGGGGTGGAAGACCAGGCCTTAAGTGCAGAAAATGAGATAGCAAAATTAAAAGAATCTGTGAGCTTCCTTGGCTCCAAATATGAAGACTTGGAAAACAGGCTGAGGAGAAGTAATCTAGCATCATGGGGGTGAAAGAGGGCTCAGAATCAGGAGGGATGCAAGACCTGCTTAAAGAAATAATCAGCCTGAACTTCCCTGAGCAGCATCACCGTCACAATATTGAAACTGAGAGAGCCCCCAGATCTCTAAGAGCCAAACCAAAAGATAATGAGGTCCCCAGGGTAATCATTATAACATTTCTAAAATACAAAGACATGGAGGCAGGGCTGTAGTGGAATATCGCAGCGGTAGCTATTTCCGGCAGAAACAGTGTTTCCGCAATTAGTGGAACTGCATGGCAGAGGCCTTCATTCCGCGGTTTCATTCCGCGGTTCCACGGTTCCGCTTATTTAATTCCGCAACTTAGTGGAATCGTGGAAACATGACATTTTCGCTATTTCCGCAATTCCGCCAGCGCCACAAAATAGCGGAATAGCGGTTTCCCGCAATTTCCACAATTTTTCCACAATTTTTCCGCAATTCTGCGATTTGCAGAATTCCGGCGGAATTAGCGGAATATCCGCAGAAAAGTCGCGGTGTGGCGCGGGCAATTCCGAAATGGCAGAACGGAATCGCGGCGTGGTAAAAGCTGCTGCCGCATCAACCCTAGGAGGCACTGCTAGCTCTAGGAAGAAAAAAGAGACAGCAGCTGGAATACCAAGGAAGCAAGCTAAAGTTCCAACCTGACCACACCTGAGACCATGAAGAAGTGCAGAGCTTGATCAAAATATGTTGCTGAACTAATGGAATGGGGCCTAAAACCTTAATTATGGCACCCAGCCAAAATGGCCATCCTGGTTAATGAGAGAAGGAACGTTTTTGATGACCCAAGTGATCTGGAATTTTTTTGCAAGCTCATAAACCCAGACAACAGGACTCTGAATGATTTTTTCAAACCATCACGAGAGTCTACAGCAGATCTGGAGCAGATCTACACCTGTACCAGTGGCAGCAACCTGAAAACAGATTTGACACCATAGATCCTACCCTGATCATACTCGCCTTTGTATGTTCAGGTAAGTTCTACATTATTGATTTTGGCTGTATTTACAACCCAATATTGTATTTTTTTTCACTTGAAAGTGTTCTTATTAATATTGTTAATAAGCCAAGATGAGTTTAATCATCTCCATTTAATGGTTGTTTAAAGCAGGACAGGGGTCAATGGGAGGGGGAGAAAAAACAATGGTAACCCCCACCAGATACTTCAGCAATGATGAAAGAATTATATTTTGTTGTTTTGTATGGCACCCAGTGCTAGTTTGGTTGTTATTGTTATGTGTTGGACAGTTAATAAATGATACCAGGCATACCATGATTTCCTATTGCTCCCCTTATTACACAAGAAACCCCAGGGACCAAACAGCAAAGAGGGCATTTAAATGCATTATACAACATGGCCCAAGGTCAAATAAATCAATTACAGCTAACTTGCAAATATCTTGATGACAATGGCAGATGACAAAGTGAAATCCAATTTGAATGCTGGAGTTTTGTAGTGTGTGAATGCACTAGTTCCCTTTTATGCAGCAATATCTCACAGCCTTGTAAGACCCACCAGATGTGACTCTTACAAAGCTGCGAGATCTCGCTGCATAAAAGGGGACTAGTGCATTCACACTTTACAAAAAACCCTAGCATTTATAACACCCAGTATTATCTCAAGCATTTATAAGGACTCATTTTTGTCAAGTGTAAAAGCAGCCTCACACCGCTTTTTAACGAAGAGCGCTGAAGTGCCTCCTGAACGCCGCGTTAAAGCAAAGCCGCTGGAAGTGACGTGTTCCCCATTGCCGGCAGCGGCAGGAGACATGGGGCTTTCGAGCGGCGTGTTCTGAAAGCCAGAAAATTCAGAACGCACCGCTCGAAAGTCCCGTGCCTCCTGCCTGCCTGCCCAGGTTGTGAAGCTTGAACCTCAGTTTTATTTTTCCTTCTGCATAGGATCACACCCATAGAGGGTTTGCTGGTCTGACACAACTCTTCTCATTCATCAATCCCTATTCACAAGTGGCACAGAAAGGGGGTTCTTTTTAAAAAAAGCATTATAAATAAACATACTGAGCTGCACTGGGCATGACGAAATACCCATTTGGGTCAATCATAGACGGACATCTCATTAATGGGCAATGCTGGCATTTTGCCTCCAAGAGAACAGCGTTACCACTGGAGCATTGAGGGAACAGCCAAGATGCATCAACAGGGCTTTTAACAATGGGAATATTTTAAAGGCTGCATTTCAAGGAAGAGGGAATTTGCCCCTGATCTTTTTTGTCCTGTTTTCTACTCTGATTCACAACAGATTCTTCCCTTGGAAGGAAAGTGTTTTCCTCTCCGGGATCCGTGAGGAGATGGTGGCAAGGCAACGACTTGGCTACGAACAAGGACAGGTTCAATGCCCATTAATTTAGAGGCAGCGTACTGGATCCAACTTGCACAGGCTACCAAATCTTCACTTGAAATGTCTAAAACTAACACAGGAGCGGCTGGTATTTTTTATTTTTTAAAAAGAATTCTTTACATCCTGGAAACAACAAGTGCTCTGGAAGGCGCCTAAGCGTACATTAAAAAAAACGAAACTCAGCTGAAGGCCGCAAGCGATGCTTGCTTCCTGCGCAGCGGAAGGGGTGGCCCCATCATGCTGGCCCAGTGTGTGATAGGAGTGGGTTGCATGGGGGGCACCATTGCTCAGCTCAGTAGCCCCCCCACTGCCTGTCACAGTCTCTGCCAGGGGAAATGAAAGGCTCTGCCTCTCCCTCATTTCCTCTGTCCGAAACAGCCAGGCAGCAGAGGGGGCCAGAGGCGTGAGGGAGAGACGGGACCTCTGTCTGCTTCTCCCTCACTCCGTGGGTACCCCACTTGCCTGTCAGTCTCTCAGCCAGGGGAAATGAGGGGGAGGCGGGGCCTCTGCCTCTCTCTCCCTCATTTCCCCTGGCTGAGACTGTGAAAGGCAATGGGGGTGGGGGGGCATGGAGTGTGGGAGAGGCGGGGCCTTTTCCTCTCCCTCACTCCTACTGGCCCCCTCCACTGCCTGTCAGTCGGAGTTGGCCGGGGTTTCCATGCTCAGGGTCCCCAGCTCCCGGCCACTGTCAGGTTGGGAATTGGGGATTCCAAGTACGCCCCCCCCAGGATTGGGGTCTGGGGCGGCCGCCCCGAGCCACCTCATGGTAGGGCCGGCCCTGGCACTCTGCACATATGGCAGCAATCAGCTCGGACTCAGGAGGTGGAGGTGGAGCTGATAGATGGGGCAGCACCCGATTGCTCACCACTCCCACCGCCACTGACATAAGAGCTCCCTCTTTACTTGTTGTACGCAGATCATGATTTTATAGACTTCTGTCATATCCCCACAGTGTGCTCCTTGCAGTTCTGGCTAGATTCCAGTACAAGATACAAACATATGAAATCCCATCAGCATGTTGTTTTATTCAAACTATTAATTCAGTTGCTGTTTAAAAGATTTCATATCTGTAACAAATTCTCCAAACAACTGCTGCTACAGTAAATAACATTGGCTATTGCATATTCTGGAGAAAACCAGAATGATGGAGGCAAGCATCTCATTGCTCTGGATGTTTTCTACTATTCTTTTGGCTTTGTTCTGAATATTAGCACTGTGCGAACAGCAGGGCCAGTCTTAGGGAGACGCAAATGAGGCAGTTACCCCAGGCCTCATGCTCCCTAGTAGCTACTGTGCTTCCCTTGCTTCCAGGGCCCAGGACATCTGGAGCCTACTACTGACAGCAGTAGCAACATTGGCCCCTAGCAGCAGCAGGTGAAGGAGGTGGTGGCTGCCCCAAACCTCCAAATTCTAAGATTAGCCCTGGTAAATGGTAAAGGAAAATTTGTCTAGAAAAACTTGCTTGAGCAGAGAAGCAAACCATAACTCAAAATTCATAACTTTTCACTATAAAGAATTATTTAAGCACATGCATTAGGAAACACAATTGTAATGACTTCAGCCACGGATGATCAGTAGGTTTTGAATCCTGCGGCTGCAGCAGTAACAGTATGGCTGGGTAGCTAAGTGTTGGAGAAACCCTGCCAGGGGGCATATATTCTATTCTTCCTTGTGTCACCTCTCTATTAATTTATTTAGAATCACCGTTCCCTGCCTGCTCACCCACCTTACCTTGGGGGGTGGGGGTGGGGTATAAGGGAGTGGGGTTTGCCCCGCCCCAATCAGGAAGGAGGCAGGCATGGAGTCCATGGCATGAGGCCAAGTCTCATGAGGTGGGACTTGGCGGGAGCCATCTTAGAGTGCGGCTGGGTGAAGACAGTTGTGCTGAAGTCAGAGAAGAAGGAGGAAGCAGGAGCTCCAGCTCTGACTTCCTCCGAATACAGTAGCGACCTCATGGGCGAAGCGCCCCCCCCTCACATGGTACACAGGTCAAAGGAGAGCGGTAAGCTCCTCCTCAGTGTAGCATGGCAGGAGAGCTGCCACAGTGAATGGAGGAGGCAGTGAATCGGTTGCCCCTCCTCCCTTCTCTCCAACGAGTGGCCTTACACCCGGGCAGTAGCCCCACCACACTCCCAGACATGATGGGAAGGAGAGGTAAGGGGACCAGGAAAGGTCAGTCCAAGCGCCCCCCTGATGGGGGGTAGGGCTCAGAGAAAGCTGCAGGCTGAGGCAATCTTAGCCTCTGCAACACAGGATGGGGGATTGCGAAAGGGTCCTGAGGGACTTGGTGGGACACCAGCCTTCCCAGGAATGCCCCCTGGCTGACCAGCCTGCCACCCACACCAGAGAAAGTAGGGAGGCCACATCACCTGCCACCTGCTCCAGGGGGAGCAGGGAGGTCACACCACTGCTCCCCACCCAGGTGGGGACCCATCCCCCAACAGGGAGGGCTCTCCAGACCCCCCTGCAGTGGGCGAAGGGTGATTCCCCAGCGGCAGAAGGAGCCCCGCCAACTCCCAAGCAGGCAGACAGATGCTCAAGGCCCCCTGCATGATGCAGGGATGAACCCCCCCCCACTGAGATGGGATGTAAGCCCCTCCCAGCACCCAGGCGATGCAGGGACTGCACGCCCCCAGGCAGGCGACCCCAGCAGACACCCTCTCCCTGTCACGGTGAGAAGGGTGGCATGATTTGTCCCCTGACAGCCAAAGCGAAGAGCTACTGCCCAGGTGATGCCTGCGGAGCAATCCATCATGGGCAATACTTGAGCAGCTGCAGGACTTCGCTGGTAGGATGGAGTCACTTGAGTCGATCATGCGAGCAATTGTGGATAGGCATTTGCACCCAAGAGAGGCACCAGCGCATGATTTGGAACTGGAGCCATCAACGTCCTGCCTGCCCAGTCCCCAGCGCCAACACGAGTTCCCATGACTGAGCCCGGGTAGGTGCTGCTATGAAACTCACCCACGGGAATGGGAGTCCAACAGCGGTGGGTGCTGCACAGGCCACAGCTGGAACAGCCCACCCGAGTTGCCCTTGCAACAGAAGCTGGGCTGGGTTGGATCATGGGTTCCGTGGTCCGCACAGTTGCCCCCAGCCCCCAAGTGGGGTACACTCATGACCAGCTGACGCAGAGCACGGCCACTTTGGGGGGGGGGTATGGCAGCTAGGTAGCCCAAGTGTGGGCACAAACAGGGCACCATGCCACATTGGGCCAGCCGGTCTACCTGATGGTGCAGGAGATCCCCCTGTTAGCTGGTGGATATGCAGAAATGAATGCCCCAATTGGGAGCCACCTAATGCAGGCCACCAGGGACAAGATATGGAAGGGAGAATATGTGGATGTGTTCTCCCTTCTCTTTAGCAACCCCATACCAGACCCCAACTCCAAGGATGAGGGCAGAGACAAGGAGAAGTTTAAGAGGCCCAAGATGGACCATAATTGGTCCAACTGGTCAGTGGCCTTTTCAGTACTTATGGGAGTCATGTTGCAGATGGCCCTCGAGCAAGCCACCGAACTGATCAAATTCCAAGATATAGTTCGGAGGGCCTTTGACACAGGCAGTCCTGGGACCTGGCTTTGTTATGATGAGGCTTTCTGTAAATGGGCCTCCATGACCCCTGGGCTCTGGTGGGATAGGTATGCCCAGGACCTATGGCTCAAGTGCATGAGCAATGTGACCAACATTCTGTGCACTGACAACAGCCATGCCCTGGTCAGAGGTGAGGTAGCACTTGTGAACAACCCCTTTCAGTTGGAAGGGTGACACCCCCCCACCAAGGGGGGGACATGTTAGGAATATAATGGGGCAGGGAGCTGCACCCACTCCCCCTGCCGTTTCCGGTACGCATGTTCCCACTGCGCAGGCAATCACGCAGTCTGCCACTGAAACAAGGACAGGTCCCAACCCAGAAACAAGTCACCAACAAAATACCCCCAAGGGGGCCAGGCCCCTGGTGGAGCAAGGGTCCCAACCCCAGTACAACATAGGGCCTTAGATAGAGCCTTATGTGACTGCCCTATGTGGGGGGAGGTGCATTACGTGGTGGAAGGCTTTAGAGAGGGCTTTAGGATCCCCACAGGCCAGATAAAACCTAAAAAATGGGTCCATTAAAGGTAAGGAGAACTTGGTGCACGCCAAGCTCCAAAAGGAAATAGCAAAGGGCAGAGTCATTGAACCTTTCAAGAAGGGATGTGCGAACAGAATGGAGTTCAGATGTTCAGCTGTTTGGCCTGAAAACTTAGTTTGGGTTCATGGGTTCAGTCCCATGGAGTTCGCCCCCCCTGAATGTTTGGAAAATTCAGCCACCTGGAGGCTTGGGGTGCTCCAGGGGTGCCCGTGGGGGCATGGCAGGCCATCGGAGACAGAGCAGCAGCAGCAGCAGCAGCAGCAGAAGGCATCGGGAAGGCTTGGGGCTTGGCACCCTGGGTTGCCCAGGCAGGCAGGCTTGGTGCTTAGCCACTGGGGGTGCCCATGGGGGCATGGCTGTCTGATACTCAGTGGCAGCAGCAGCAGAGGCTGGGAAGGCTTGGGGCTTGGTGGCTGGCCTGGCACCCTTACTTGGCCAGGCATTGCAGGCTGCCAGGCATTGGCGGAGCAGTGGCAGAGACCCAGCCAGGGCTTGGTGACTGGCACCCCTACTCATCTGGGTGTTTCAGGCTGCCAGGCATTGACGGAGCAGCAGCAGAAGCCCGGCCAGAGCTTGGTGGCTGGCACCCTTACTTGTCTGGGCATTGCAGGCTGCCTGGATTTTTGGCAAGCGCTTTGTGCGTGGCCATGAGTGGATGCTCTGTGGTATGGCACCTGCCACAGATGCATTATGCGGTATGGCCAGTATTATGGCACCCCTACTTGGCTAGGCCTTGCAGGCTGGCATCGTACTCGAACAATCTCAAGAAGCTTTACTGCAGATTGGGCAAGCCTTGCCCGGTGGTGAATCTTGTGAACACCCAGTCCTCTCCCGCCGGTGCACTCATACGAGCTATGCCCATCTACAATAGCAAGGAGTAAATGGCTGATGTGCAGTACCACCACCAGCAGCAGACATTGGATTGCCAGGGCACAGAGCCTGTGGCACAGAAAAGGTGGCATCAGCAGAGGCAGGAACAGTGAACATTCGATTGCCAGGGCACAGTACTTGTGGCACAGCAGTGACAGCCTCAGCAGTAGCAGAAATTAGATTGCCGGGCCATAGTACCCATGGCACAGCAGCGACAGCAGCAGCGGACATTGGATTGCCAGGGCACAGTAACTGAGGCTGACACCCATCCTCGGCCAGGCGTTGCAGGCTGCCAGGACTTGGTGGCTGGTGCCCTTACTTGGCTGGGCGTTGCAGGCTGCCAGGCATTGGTGGCAGTCTGACTCAGGGTGGTGCACGAGGGTGGCTTGAACTGGGGGACCAAGAAGCCAATCAGGCACCTAAACCCCATGGCCCCCTCCACTGAGAAGGGCTGCCCACCGAGCACGATCATTTCCCCCAACATGCATGTGGCTTTCAGTTGAAAGTCACTGTGCCATGGGCTTTCAGTTGAAAGCCATGCCGCCCTCCACGTCCTGCAGCTTCTGAAGTTGGCAGCTGCCCCCACCCCAGCTCCTCCATGGTGCACTGATGCTTCTGGGCCTCAACTGGCTGCTGGTGCTGCTGGTGCTGCTGTTCCCCCCTAGCAGCAATACCGCTTCTGCTGCTAGAGGCAGCTGTTCGAGGAGGATGCTTGCCGCTGATGGAGGCGGATGACTGGCTGCTGCAGTCAGGAACCCCCTGGCATCCACTGCCCCTGCCAGCCCACTTAGCAGCACAGTGCTGTGGCATGCCTTGAGGTGCCTCACCATAGCAGTTATGCTAAGGCTGGTGAGCTCCTGCCCACGTTTCACCACCTTCTGGCACAAACTCCACTGCACCTCTCTGGGATCATCCACCTGCACCAACTTAAAATGCGCCCATACAGAGGATTTTTTGCCGCCTACTGCCTTCTGGCCCACACCAGGTGACACACCACTGACAGTGCTGATGGGAGAGGCAGAACATGGTGGCGACACAGCTGTCAAAGGGACAGCCATCGCCTCAGCACCAGACATCTCCTCCACAGGACTAGTGTCTGCCTCGCTGTCCCCAATCTGAGATTCGGACGTTCGGTGTTTGGCCTGAACTCGGGTCATTCAGACAGCCAAACCGAATGGCCGAACCAAATGCCCAAAGCCCCGAACAGTTCGGCCACATTCGGATGTGTTCGGACATGTTTGGGTGGGAAAAACAGGGCTGGCAGGCCCAGGGAGGGAGGGGGCAGCTGAGGAGCAGACTTCCTGGCCCCAGGGTTGGAGAGGCTTGAAGTAGCAGCCAGCCTGTCCAACCACCATCCCTCTTTTCCTGAGACCACTGACTTAGCAGTCTGCGATTGGCCACAGACTAGGCTGCACGGAGCCAATGGGGCTTGTGGTAAGGCATGCGCAGCAAGTAACAAAAGTCATTGCCCTCCTCCCTTCCAATTTCTTCTGAGCTAGCCACTGATCCTGTTAGCAGGCGTTTTCAGAACTCTACCTCTCCCAGCAGTTTCTGTTCCTCCTAATCCATTGCCATCCTCCTCCTATTTCACCCATTTCCACACATTTACCTCCATAGTTTCATTTATTTAGATTAGATTAGATAGATTTGGGTGTTATTTTTATTTTTTACCCCTCCCTGTGTTCTTTCTCCCCACCCTCCATTGAATCCTTCCCTCCTCCCTGTATATATTTCATCCCTGACTCCCTTCCCTTGTTTTTTGATTTATTTAGAGAAGCATTAGATTAATTTAGGTTTCATTTCAGTTTTGTACTCCTCCCTGCATTGTTTGTTGTGAGCTTTCTGTGTCGACCCCCATTCCTGTGTGTGTGTGTGTGTGTGTGTGTGTGTGTGTATCTATATCTATATCTATATATTAGATATTTACTATAGATATATAGTTGTAGGAGTCAGCTTAGTTATAGAGATAGCTAGAGATAGTGTGTAGTGTTTCCGTTTTAATATTTTATAGTGTGTTTGTAGGACTAGGCCTTTATAGATATTAGATAACATTCCATTTAGTTCCATAGGTTTTAGAATAGTTAATAACAGTTAGAGTTAGTGTAGATATATATAATATTAGGAGAGCCCATCCTACCATCTACACGCTGTTGCCTGGCCGGTGTGGTTATTCAGCTCCGCTGCGGCTCCAGAAGCGCTGCAGGCACACCTGTGGGGACTCAACCACTGTGAGTCTGGGGGCAGGGGAGCTTGACTGAACTGTGGACAAGCTGCTCCCATCTCACTGCCCCTGTCCCTCCCCGCAACTGGCTAGAATTCCTAGGGGGCTATTTAAGATTGCTACCTGCGGCTCTGCCGCAGGTCATGAGCCGGCGTCCATGAGCCAAAGGACCGTGGCCAAAGGGCGTGGCCCTTTGGGGCCCTTTGGGGGCCGTGGGGGCTCCGGGGATTGCTACCTGTGCTGGGTGAAATTCCCCAGGTGAACAGGGCACTGCATTGAGTGATATTGTCTCTGTCGTTTGGAGAGGAGGTGTGGCTCCCCCTTTTTCCCCTTGTCATCTATCGAAGAAGGGCCATTTCGTTGACTGACAGCACCATTGACGGTGGTGAGGTTGATCTGTTTGGGGAAAGAACTTGTATTAGTCTGGTCTGAGGGTGTGTGTTTTGCTTGACTTCTGGTGGTTTGGTGTGTGGGACCTTACCCTCCCTTTGACAGTATGCCAAAGAATCGGAAGGGTCAGGGGGTGACTACCCATTCTCGGGCTACTGCCCAGCAGTTTAAGTTGGATGATCTGCTGGAAAAAACACAGGCAGGTCTTCCCTCAGACCCCCCTAAAAATTTGACCCCTCCTGTGGGGTTGGGGCCCTCACTTGCAAACTCATTGACCCCAGACATAGATATCCAATTAAGTGGATCCCCGCAGCTGTCACCATCGGGTAGGATTCCAGTGGAGAAAGGAACTCGGATTCCTGGCGATCTCTCCACTGTGGGCTATGAGCTCTGGGGCTCTCAATGCTTTCTGCTTGGGGACTCTCTATCTAGATTATATAAACAGTTAGAGGACTTAAACTCCCAGTTGCAGGCTCAGTCTCTCCATCTTTCCATCATTTCCCAGGCATTGGAGGAATGCAAGGCAGCTATTTGAGGACCTCTGCCTAAGCCCAACTTATGCCATTCAATCGCATGCCAAACTTGGGCAGAAGAAGGGATTGGTAATTATGGTTGCACCCCCCCCCCGAGATAAATGGAAATATGAGATCGACCCGTACCAGGGAGAGGCGGCCATGTAAGCCATTAGCCTCCTCTTTAGTCTTTCAAATAGTCCCTTTGCCAAATGACTTATTCCCTCTGTGGTCTAATAAGAGCAATATTATTCCCGTTATTGTCTCAGTCTCGTCACAGACCCTTCCCTGTGCCTACTAGCCTGTGTACAATTGGGGAAGAAGACCTTTGTAGTAGTATTCCCCCTAAATGATCATTCTTTAGACCCTGCCCAACTCCAATACAGGAAAGGCTTCAGGGGTTGACCTCCCAAGAAGTTTGCTCTACACATATAGAGGCAGATGCCTTTTCGCAGCTGCATTCTAAGGAGGATAGTCCCCAATCCCCTATGGTCCAGGTTTTAGGCCAAAACCTTCTATCTCCAGTTTCCATCTCTGTAGACGTGTCGGGCTCTCCTTTGAAGGGTCAGATCCAATCTACAGTACCTGATGGACCTATTCCCAGGACCCATGTTTTTGGGTACCCTGGGCAAAGAACTCCCCTGGTAGATAATATAGATAGCATATCTATGAGCTCCACTCAGGGAAAGAGTCAGCTGAGTAAGGGAAAAGTTCTTCCCACCCAGTCCACCTTGTGACTACCCTTGGCCAATTCTACCAATCCTGTATCCCTCTGCACGTGGAATATCGCAGACTGGGTTAGGCACAGGGAAGAAGTGGGTTTGATCAAGTATCTTAAGACGCACCAGATAATATCCCTGCAGGAAACCTGGCTTCAGTCCCCCCTCAAGCTAGAGCGTTTTGTCCCTTACTATTTGCCGGCAGCTAAATATAATTCCCATGGCCGCCTTTGTGGCAGTCAGGGTATTTTGGTTAGTAATGATCTTAACTCTATGGAGCTTGCGGTGGTAATTTCTCCACCAATAGCCTTAGGGGTGGTCCTTAAGGTCGAGGCTATGACTCTTATTATCCTTTCAGTTTATATTCCTCCAACCAATGCCTTGTATTTTAGGAACTCAATGTGGAGTGCTCTTGAACTTTTTATAGAAGATCTTGTCATCAGATACCCGGAGGGGCATCTGGTGGTCACTGGTGATTTTAATGCTAGGTTGGGTCTCAATATTGAAGCCATGATCCCTCATTGTGATGTTGAGCGGGAGGGTCCTTTCTCTCTCCCCAGTTTGAGGAGGTCAAAGGATGGGCGCATCAATGACTCAGGAATTCAGCTCACCAGGTTGGTTCTTAGCTGCAATCTTTTCATCTTCAATGGGATGGGGTATAGTGACCTAAATGGTGAACTTACTTATCTGGGTCCCTTGGGGGCCACTACTGTGGATTACATTCCAGTCTCGGTGGCCTTGCTCCCCTTCGTTAAAGATTTTGCAGTGGACACAGTCCTGGTGAGTGATCATCTTCCCCTTTCCCTCTCCCTGGCATCTAGGGTTCCCTCCTTAAGAGATCCTAGTCTTCTAGTTGTGGAGACTACTCATTTGGCCATACACAAAACCCCTCATTGGAATAGCAGATTGGCTCAAGATCTAGGTGCGCAGATGATTCATCCGTTTTGGTGTCATCTCCGAGCTGAAATTTTGGATTTACCAGCAGATGAGGATAAAGTTGCTGCATATGCCAGACTTATTTCCTCGATACAGGAATTCATTAGGTCCTCCCTCCAGGGGATAATGTCTCCTTATAAGAAGAAGGGTGAAAGCTGGTTTGACAGTGAATGTCACCGGATGCGCTCTAGGCTTAAGGGTTTGTATATAGAATATTGTCAGTCTCAGGCGCCTTCGGCGCAATCGCCGCCAGGGCGCCCGCCCCGCAGGGCCACCCACACACCCCCAGGACGCACGGCCAGACGCGCAAGAGTCCAAAGGCGTGGCCCGCCCCAGCGGCGCGCAAAGGGATCCCCGACGCACGCCCCCACTTCCGGCAACAGAACCAAGCCCGCCGCCGCTGTCAGCACAGGGGGCGGGGCCTGGTCCAGCGCGGCGCTCTCAGCGCCTTGAGGCACGCAGGCAGGGCGGGGCCTGCCCTACAAAAGCCGGCGCCGCATGCTGGGCGGCGCCGGTGATCTGAAACTGGCCCCCTGGTGTGCACGCTGCCGAGTGCTTCTTGTCTCCTTCCTCGAACC
>QEPC01006157.1:705406-733591 GCA_003113815.1 Sphenodon punctatus
GGCGCTTAGATTTAGCGACAAGTAGATCATTGGTGATCTTGGCCAGGGCAGTTTCAGTAGAGTGGAGGGGGCGGAAGCCGGATTGGAGAGGGTCCAGGGAGGAGTTGGCAGAGAGGAGGTCCAGGCAGCAGGAGTAGATGACATGTTCCAGCAGCTTTGAGGCAAAGGGAAGGAGGGAGACTGGTTGATAACTAGAGGGGTCAGATACCTCCCTCCTACTTCGGTCACGAGGGGTCTCATACCTAACCGACCAGCCAGGCAGCTGGAGTGAGAGTGAGCTAGCAGCAGTTAGAAGTTACACGGTACCGAGGGACATCGGACCGCACACGTTAGATGTTTCAGTTAGATGTTAGATAAATTAGTTAAAATTTAGTCTAGGCTAGACCCAGGAGGGAGGATGCCCCCTCCCTGACTTTAACAATGGTCAATAAAAGTGCGGCCTTTTAAATCCAAACGTGTGCTTGTTTTCTTCTGGGGGTGCTGGGGCAAACTGAGGGAGCTGGTTCTAGTTCTTTAGCATTGGTTTAAAGGGGGACATGGTGAAGTATATAGGAATGGGGAAGGGCCTTCTGGATTAAGCCATTCCACCCCCTGCCCATGCTAGCAAGCTTGTGGATGCATCTCCCATGAAAAGTCTGACTGAGTTCAATGCAAAAAAAGTTTAAAACTGCTGACAGAATTTAGAACACTTTCATTGAAAAGTTCAGGATACGAAATGCATTTAAAATAGGAAGGCAATACTGCCACAGCAGCTTAAGGTGCATTGATTCAACTTGTAAACTTGAAAAAAACATTGTTTTATTGTTTTATATTAACTAAACCAATTGAAATAGTCTATTTTCAATACCTACCTAGCATTGCCCAGCCCTAGTAAAATAATTTCCTTAGCATTCAGTCTTCATCCCTACACCAAGATTTATTCAGAACAAATGAATATTTAATAGTTTATTTCCAGGGTGCCATGAGATAACCAGATCCCTTGTGATGAATAAATGATAAAGCCACAGGCTGCAGAATTTAATACATAACAAGGAACCCAGTCTTGGAAAAAATGTACCCACTGAACATAGATGTTGTTAATGATGAATTATCCACAAATAACTGAGCCTATATTTATATTGTCTTTTTTAAAATGAGAAACTATTTGTAAATGAGTAAGAAATTATGCAATTAGGAAGTTGTAATGCTGTAGTGTCACTTGTAATTACTCCTTGTGTGATTTGCCCTATGTTTTCTGGGAAATTCTGCTCTGTAAAGAGATGTATCTGGGGAAATTTGAAACAGTGGCTTGGTTTTCATGAAGCAGTTAAAAGCAAAGCTGATAAGGAGAAACCAAGGCTGGCCACTATTATTTAATCATTTAATTAATTAATTAATTAATTAATTAATTGCACTTATATGCCGCCCCCTTCTGCACAAGCATCTTGGGGTGGCTAACAGCGTTTTAAAACACATACAATTTTAAAATTCAACATAACCCCACATTAAAATAACCCCAAAATAACATCCCCACCCTAACCCAACCCACCCATCCTGTCTCCCTCAGTAAAGGCCCGGAGGAACAGCCAGGTCTTACACTGTCTACAGAAAGAGGGGAGGGCTACAGCCAGGTGGACCTCCAATGGGAGGGCGTTCCACAGCCACTGAGCGGCCACTGAGAATGTCCTCCCCATGGTTGATACCCAGGAAACCTGGGGGACCTCAAGGAGGGCTGTCCCAGCTGACCGCAGAGGCTGATCCAGAATCTGGAGGGTGAGACAATCCTGCAGATAGGTGGGGCCCTGGCTGTTTAGGGATTTAAAGGTCAAAACAAACACCTTGAATTGGGCCTGGAAGACTACTGGCAGCCAATGCAGAGAGCGGAGCACTGGAGTAATGTGGTCGCGATGACACGTTCCCTTAAGGAGACGAGCCGCTCCATTCTGCACCAGCTGCAGTCTCCGGACTGTCACCGGGGTAGACCCACATAGAGCGCATTACAGTAGTCTAATATTGAGGTAATAAAAGCATGGATGATTATTATTATTATTATTATTATTAAACATTTATAAAGCGCCAGTGACAACCTGGCGCTGTACAGAACATATAATCAGCTGNCTGTATTGAGTTTTGCTGAGGTGATGGCTGTCCCTCAACGAGCTGTGTCGCCAGTGCCACCATGTCCTGCCCCTCCCAGGAGTGTGTCACCCGGTGCAGGCCAGAAGGCAGGAGAGGCTAAAAAATCATGGGTCTGGCAGCATTTTAAGGTGGTGCAGGCAGATGATCAGCGGGAGGTGCAGTGCACTTTGTGCAACAAGGTGGTGAAGCGTGGGCAGGTGCTCACCAACCTGGGGACAACTGCTATGGCAAGGCACCTGAAATCATGCCACAGTGCTGCAATGCTAAGTGGGGATGCAGGGTCAGTAGATCATAGTGGGTTCCCAGCCCAAGTGGCTAGTTGTCTGCCTCCTTCATCGGGCAACCATCCTGATCCAGCAGCTGCGTCTAGCAGCAGGAACAGTATCGCTGCTAGGGGGAGCAGCAGGAGTAGCAATCTTGCCAGCAGCATCAGCCCACAATGGAGGAGCTGGGGTGGGGGCAGCTGCCAAGGCCATTGGCAGCTGGAGGGTAGCGTGGCTTTCAAGAGAAAGCCACTCACCTGTTGGGAAAGATGATCGCTGTCGATGGCCAGCCCTTCTCCATTGTTGGGGACACCAGGTTTAAGTGGATGATGGGGTTCCTGGCCCCACAGTTTAAGCTGCCATCCTGCATCACCCTGAGTTGCATGGTGGTGACAGCCCTGTATGGGGCTTTGAAGGAGCGGGTGAAGGAGCAGCTGGCAGGGGCTGGGGGTGCCACTGTCCATTTCACCACTGACCTGTGGTCCAGCTGAAATGCCCAGCACGCGTACCTCGCGGTGATGGCACACTGGTGGCAGGACCCAGAGTTGGCATTTGACAGTGGCATGAGGGGTCCTGAAGCAGGGTACAGGTGGGCCCTGCTTCAGGTGGAAGTAATGGACTGCCGCCACACTGCCAGGAACATAGAGGCAGCCCCAAATGCTGTGGTGGAGAAGTGGGTCATGCCGGGTGCACAGTTCACCCCGGGGTGTATGGTTACTGATAATGCGGCCAATATACTCAAGGCAGTCTGCGATGGGGGCTTCAAGAGCATCCTTTGCGCTGCACACACCCTCCACCTGGTGGTTAGGGACATTCTGGGCTTGGAGGATAAGGGGATTGGGGAAGCCACCCTTAAATCCCTGATCCAGCGGGGGAGGGAGCTGGCTGGGTTCTTTAATAGCAGCATGAAGGGCAGAGAACTCCTCAGGGCCAAGCAGGCAGAGCAAGGCTGCCCAGTGCACCAGTTGGTGCAGGATGTCTCCACAAGGTGGAATTACACCTTCCTGATGCTTGAGCGACTTGTGAAGCAGAAAGCCACCTTGCATCAGGAGCAATTGGACACAGACAGCAGGGCACCTCCAGGCTTCAATGGGGCAGAATGGGAGATCCTCTCCTAGACAGTCTTCATTCTGCAACCATTTCTGGAAGTGACTGAGACCATCAGCTCCTCCATGGCCACAATCAGCCAGGTGACCCCTCTGGTCCAGAGACTCCATAGGAGTCTTGAGGAGATTCTGAAGAGGCAGGATTGTGGCCCTCAGGGCAAGAAGCTGGGGGCTGAGGTGGTTGGGCTGGTGCAGAAACTCAAGACAGGCATGAATACGAGGTTTGACAAGCTCCTGCAGCAGGGGAAATATGTTTTGGGAACAATGCTGGACCCCAGGGTCAAGGGCAGTGTGGCACGCAAGTCAGCCCTCTATGGCCTCTGGAAAGATGATCTTGTGGGGAGGGTTTGGAAGGCAGAGTGGGCTCTGGAGAGTTCACAGTGGCAGCAGTAGCAGCCGCAGCAGGATGCCCCTGGGGGTGGTGGGAGTGGGAGCAGTCACCCCTTTCAGTCAGTGGGGTCTATCCCTGCCTCCAGGCCTAGCTGTAGAAGCGGCACCACCAGCAGCAGGATCATCAATCATCATCATCAGCAGCAGCAGCAGCAATAGGAGCAGCAGCAGCAGCAGCAGCAGCAGCATCATCATCATCAGCAGCAGCAGCAGTAGCACCTCTTCTGCCAGCAGCTCCTCCTCTGCGCAGCCTACTCTGGGGAGCATGGGGCCCAGCACAATAGGGCAGACAGCGTGGCTGAGGGCAGTGGGGGGGTGGTGCCCAGGGACAGCTACGAGATGGAGTACAACAGCGCCTTAGCAGCAGTCGAGACCTATCTGGATGAGGAGCCATACGTTGATCCCAGCAGCGATCCCTTGGCCTACTGGGCTGGCAAGACCGACGTGTGACTGACCCTGTCCAAAGTGTCCAGGGGATTATTGTCCTGCCCACCAACCAGTGTCGCCAGCGAGTGGGTGTTCTCTGTGGTGGGGGAAATTTGCTCCCCGTTAGGGCTGTAGCGGAATATCGCAGCGGTAGCTATTTCCGGCAGAAACAGTGTTTCCGCAATTAGTGGAACGGCATGGCAGAGGCTTTCATTCCGCGGTTTCATTCCGTGGTTCCGCGGTTCCGCTTATTTAATTCCGCAACTTAGTGGAATTGTGGAAACATGATATTTTCGCTATTTCCGCAATTCCGCCAGCGCCACAAAATAGCGGAATAGTGGTTTTCCGCAATTTCTGTGATTTTTCTGCAATTTTTCCGCAATTCCGTGATTTGCAGAATTCTGGCGGAATTAGCGGAATATCCGCAGAAAAGTCGCGGTGTGGTGTGGGCAATTCCGAAATGGTGGAACAGAATTGCGGCGCGGTAAAAGCTGCTGCCGCATCAGCCCTACTCCCCGCACCACCTGAGACTGGGGGCCAAGTTGGTGGAGCAGTTGCTCTTCTTGAAGGTCAACCTTCCACTGCTGGAATTTCCCGAGCTGCCCCTGGACAAGGAGTGATGGTGCAGTGGCACACGCCATTCCATGCCAGGGGCAGTCTTGGGACGGGGCTCCTCCTCCACAATCTGGGCTAGGGCTATTGCTCCTGTGCTGCTGAGGTGCTGTCCCTCCCAATGCCCAGCACCTGTCCCCCCATATCTCTCTCTCTCTCTCTCTCTCTCTCTCTCTCTCTCTCATACTAGATGGCCTTGGATGCCTTATCTGACTGACCTCATGACGCAGGGTGGCATTGGTAAACAAGCTGTAAGCCTGACAGCCAACCTATGGCTACAAGTTCTCGGCCCGCCTATGTGACACTGACTGTCTCTCTCTCGCACTGCACAATCTTTGCTAGCCTATCTGAGTGCCCTGTTGCCAACGTCCCAGCCTGCCTGCCCTACTGCCTCTCATGCCACGCTGCCTGTCTGTCCACCCAGCTTGTCTCCAAGCTCAAAGCATGCCTCAGCTCACCTTCCTGCCTGCCATGCCAAGGTGCCTGTCTGCCCACCCAGGTTGCTGCCTAGCTCAAAGCCTGCCTCAGCCTGCCTTCCTGCCTCCCATGCCAAGGTGCCTGTCTGCCCACCAAGGTTGCTGCCTAGCTCAAAGCCTGCCTCAGTCCGCCTTCCTGCCTCTCATGCCAAGGTGCCTGTCTGCCTGCCCTGTCAACCCTGGGTGATGTGCCCCACTGTCCTGGTAATCCTGCTGCTGCTGTCTTCTGGTCCATGGGCACTTTGCTCTGGCAAATCCAAATGTGTCTATGCAATCCTGCTGCTGCCATCTGCTGCTGTATGGGAGCTCTTCCCTGGCAAATCCTACCATCCTGGCCCGGCTCCATGGGTGCAGCGCACAGGTAAATCCTGCCAATGCCATATCTGCTGTTCCCCAGGTTCTATACCTGGGCACTCCAATGTCTGCTGCTGTTGTCAATGCTGCCTCTGCTGTGCCACTGCATCTAGCCCTAGGACCCACCCTCGGTGTTATGGGGGACGTCATTCCATTCACAGGGCACTGTCATTCTACCATCTAAAGAAACAGCCACTCCAGCCCCGGGACCCACCATCAGGGGTTTGGGGCCTATGTTACTGGCAGGGAGGGTTGTATCCAATATATAGAATCTGCCACTCTACTCTAGCCCTAGGACCCACCCTCGGGGTTATGGGGGCCATCATTCCATGGCATCAAGAAACAGCCACTACAGCCCCAGGACCCACCATCAGCAGTCTGGGGCCTACATTACTGGAAGGGAGGGCTGTGTCCAATATCTAGAAGCTGCCACTCTAGCCTCAGGCCAGAACCCACCCTCAGGGTTCTTGTGCCCTGTCATTCTGCTCACGGGGTGCTGTCATTCCACCATTTCTTTATGCAACCTGCTGTTCATGGCAAAAGAGAGAGAGAGAGAGAAAGAGAGAGACAAAGTCTCCCCACTGCTAGAAGGAGATACAGACATGATCCCACCCATGCTGTCACCTGCACTATATAGCCATAGATAGAGAGGCTCCCTGCTAGAATGAGAGAGATGGGGGTGGAGGGGGAGAGGTAGATGTATCCAGCTCTAGCTGCCACCTGCCAGAACCAGGAAGAACTCCCATCTGTGCTCATGCACCCGGATGCCCATTTCCCACATCCATCAGCAAACCTACCAGAATGAGATGGACTATAACACAACATATTATATGTGCCTGCCTGCCTGTGTGCGTTCCTGTACCTGCTGCTACCACCTATCACATGATTGAATGAAGTGTGCCCAACCATGCACTAATTCTAGGGACCTAATTATCATTAAACTCACTTAGGCTGTCATTCCATTGTACCTGAATCAGTCATGTCCGCCCATCCCAGGAAGCATCAGCGAGATTCTGGGACCATCATTCCAGTTACTGGGGGCTGCATTCCATTCCACTGCATCCAGAAGCCTGATGACCACACGCCAGCCTGACCCCCCTACCAACCTACTCCTCCACACCCACCCGGGGATGCCCGCTGAAGCTGCTGGTGAAAAAAGCTCCTGTGACCACCAGCACCCGCCTCCTACTGCCCACTGCCAAGGAGCCTGTTTCTCTTTCTCTCTGGCACACACACACAGACACAAGCCCTGCCCTTCCTGTGGGGTTGTCTGCAGGGCTGTGCAAACAGAATGGAGTTTGGATGTTCAGTCGTTCGGCCGGAAAACCTAGTTCGAGTTCAGGGGTTCGGTCCAGTGAAGTTTGGTCCCACCGAATGTTTGGTGGAGTTTGGACCTGCCAGAAGGATTGGGGTGCTCCAGGGACCCCCAGGGGTGCCCATGGCAGCATGGCAGGCTATTGGAGACCCAGAAGCAGTAGCAGCAGCAGCAGCAGCAGAGTTCGGGAAGGCTTGGTGCTTGGCACCCCGGGTTGCCCAGGCAGACAGGCTCGGCGCTTGGCCCCTGGGGGTGCCCATGGGAGCATGGCAGGCCATCAGAGACCCAGCAGCATCACAAACCAGGAAGTCTTGGCACTTGGCACCCCAGGTTGCCCGGGCAGGCAGGCTCAGCGCTTGGCCCCTGGGGGTGCCCATGGCACCAGGACTGGCCATCTGAGACCCAGCAGCAGCAGCAGGGGCTGGGAAGACTTGGGGTTCGGTGGCTGGCCTGGCACCCCTACTTGGCCAGGCATTGCAGACTGGCAGGCCTCCAGTTCTGCTCAATCTATGCTGGCTGAATTTTCAATTTCTAGTCGCCATCACGGCAGGCGGTGACTGGCTTGCTGACCATGTGAATCTTTACCGGGTAAGGCTACTTGATCAATTTTCAGAAGAGTTGGTTGAGATCTGGCAAGTAGTATGCCAGACCGCAATGCCCAGCCCTGTATGGGTGCCATGCCAGCCACCAAGCCCTGACCAGGCCTCTTCTCTGCCTGGAACATAGGCCCCAGAACCCTGATGGTGGGTCCTGGGACAGGAGTGGCTGCCTGTTTCTTGATGCTGTGGAATGACAGCTCTCTGTGAGCAGAATGATGGTCCCAGAACCCTTATGGTGGGTCCTGGGACTAGAGTGGCAGTTTCTGGATGAAGTGGATGGGCAGCCCTCCCTGCCTGTAATGTAGGCCCCAGATCCCTGATGGTGGGACCTGGGGCTGGAGTGGCTGCTTCTTAATGCTGGGTATAACACCTAAATCTATCTAATCTAATCTAAATAAATGAAACTACGGAGGTAAATATGTGGAAATGGGTGAAATAGCAGGAGGATGGCAATGGATTGGGAAGAACACAAACTGCTGGGAGAGGGAGAGTTCTGAAAATGCCTGCTGACAGGATCAGTGGCTAGCTCAGAATGATATGGAAGTGGGGGAGGGCAATGACTTTTGTTACTTGCTGCACCTGTCTTACCACAAGCCCCAATGGCTCTGTGCAGCCTAGCCCATGGCCAATTGCAGACAGTGGTCTGAGGAAAAAAGGGATGATGATTGGGCAGGCTGGCTGTTAATCCAAGCCTCTCCACTTCTCCTCAGCTGACCCACCCCTTCCTGGGCCTGCCAGCCAGGTTTTTTCCTGCCCAAACTCATCCGAACACGCCCGAACATGGCCAAACTGTTTGGGGCTTCGGGTGTTCTGTTTGGCCGTTCTGTTTGGCAATCTGAACTGGCTGAGTTCAGGCTGAACCCCGAACTTCCAAACCGCGTTCGCACATTCCTAGCTGTTTGCAAGTTGAGACCCTGCTTGCACATCTTAGAGGTAGCATGCATGCTACATTTGCTGCTGCTGTCAGGTAGGGATTTGACCAGCTGTACAATACAATGAGATTCTGCCACCTGCCAGAAGCAGCACAGAGGGATAAAAGATTGGCAAGTTCAAACAAAGCTGTAACAACAAATAGAACTTTTATAAACACTTTTCAAACAACACCACCAACAATACAGAACTTTATAAAACCAAAACCACGCATATATAAACAGAAAGGAAAATTATTGGTCCATGCTGGGCCCGTCCCCTGGAACTTGGGGGAAAGGCAGAAGGGCCTGATGGGTCTGGGGGAGGTCCTGACATGCTCCTCCATTGGGTAGCTGTTTTGGATGGCATAGTCCATCGCCCATGACACGGCTTCCTGCCACTTGCAGAGGGACTGGCGGAACAGCTTCAGGTTGTCGGACTCGGTGGAGACGTACTCAGAAATGTACTTCGAGTACACCTCCACCTTCTTTTCTCTGACATCGACCTCTTGGAACTGCTCCACCAGCCCATCTATAAGGGACTTCATCGGCCTCTCAGCTCGGGCCCGGAAAGCCCCAGCTGCTGGGGACTCCTCTTGTTGGGACTCCGCAGCCGAGCTGGTGGAGGGGGAAGGTTGGCAGTGGCAGACCTTTTCGTTCGCCTTCCCTCCAATCTTCTGTTGAAGACGCTCCACACCAGAGTCCCACTGCTGCACCACCTTCATTTTATGCACATTTTCAGCGTGCGCTATCAGCCACGAAGTGGTCCCCCCTGGCTGTGCCGCTTCATTCTTTTTCCGCAGGTCTAAAGATAAAGAACATAAAAAGATAGGAACATGAGAATTGTCATACTGTATCAGACCAATGGTCTGTCAAGCCCTCCCTGCATTATGTCCCAACAAGTGGTGGGTGGGTGGCCATTGTCCAATCTCTCTCTGCAGGGGAATTCCTAACAGGCCATAGGGCAATCCATTCCCTGTTGTTCCAGCCCCCGTGTCTAACCTTACATATGACTGTTTTTCTGTCTCTCGTTGTCAGGAGCCGGTCAGGATCTCGGGGGGGTCACATGTGGCAGGGAGCCTTGGTCTCAGGCACCCTCTCCCATGTTCCAACATCCCCGCAACCAGCCCTGACCTCCACACCTGGAGACGGGGGGCCACCAACCCTGGAAGCCCCAAAAGCACTGCAGCAGGAAACCAGCGCTGAAGCAGAGGAAGAAGGAAACATGCCCCTCCAGCATCACACTGTGCCATGGGACGTGTCTATAGAACAACAGCTGCAGGAAGTGGTAGCCATGCCCCTTACCTTGCCGCTGGGACCACAGCATTCCCAGCGTTTGCGGCACCACCCGCATGCCAGTGAGTTTGCTCTAAGAGATAGTATTCTTCTTGCCCTCAAAGTTCCAGGGAACAATAAACAAAAATTAACTTTACAAACCTGGCTGTAGCAGTGGCACCCTGTTCTGGCTCCTCTGATGATGAGGACCCGACCTCCTCCTCAACCTCTGAAGTTGCAGTGGTGGGAGCTTCTGGTACCTCCACCACCTTCGCCTTCTTGCAGCCCCACTGATTGGTGTCTCCCAGCGCTGGCTCCAACCTCTGCCTGTGGATTCTGGCAGTGGCCAGGGCACAAGTGGTGGGGCTGCCATCATCATCACCCTCTCTGAAACTGGAACACATAAGCACCACATAATATCATGCATTTATGATGATGCCTCTAGTCCTCCCTCCTTGGGGTCCCAGGCTGACACATGCAAATCCTGCCCTTCCAGGGGATGCTCTTGGCTAGGGAGGGCAGCTGTAGGCAGAGAGACCCTTGCTAGGGATGGCTGGAAGCCTGGCACATGTTTGGGTGGGTGCTTCCATTGGCTCATGCCTGACTGCTGGAAGAGCCCCCCACACCCTCTCTCTCTCTGTGGCAGACACACGCTGCCAGCCACCTGCTGATGCCCACTGTTTGTGCTGACTGCCAGTGCCCACCACCACCCCACCCACCTGCATTCCAGCGAGCTTGCTCTAAGGGATAGTATTCTTCTTTCCCTCAAAGTTCCAGGGAACAATAAACAAAAATTAATGTTACAAACCTGGCAGCAGCAGAAGCTGACGAGCCCAAGCCGACCACCCCCCCCCCCCCCGATGTTCCAGCGGCGGAAGGCTCTTCCTCTTCCACCTCCTCCATCACCTTCTTTGGCTGATAGTATTCTTCTTTCCCTCAAAGTTCCAGGGNCCCCCCCGATGTTCCAGCAGCGGAAGGCTTTTCCTCCTCCACCTCCTCCATCACCTTCTTTGGCTGATAGGTCCTTCTTTTAATATAATAAATCTTCCTCTCCATTTCCCCCCCCCAAACTACCACCACCACACAGTCACCAACCAACCAACCAACCAACCAGCCAACCTGGTAAACCATTAAAAAAAAATCAATCAAACCAACTGAGTCAAACCAAACCAAAAAAACACCAGCCAGCCACAGCACACACACACACACGCTCACAAGCTCCGCACGCACTCGAATTTCCGGTTTCCGACGTGTCACGTGACCACTGAACGTTCGGCTGAACTGAACTTAACTGAACCGAGCGACCAAACTGAACTAAAATCCTGGGCCGAATGACCAAACGACCGATCGAACACAGTTCCCGGACCGAACATCCGGACATCCGAACCGCGTTCTGTTCGCCCATCCCTAGTGTGTTAAGCTTATGCAGAGACATGATATATACAGGTTTCATGAAAATTGGATAGAAGATAAAGAAGGTGTAGCCATGAATGTGTATGGAGGTTTTCTTAAGATCACAACATTCAATTGCTTCTACAATCAGTTCCCTTTATTGAATTGTTTCAGAATTCATTACACGTAATGCCCACCATTGGGGTACAAGCACTCCAAATGTTATCACACTCGAATAAGAAACAAAAAAGTTATAGCCACAAATATATTTTTCAGTGTTTCCTCTGTATTTCAAAAACAAAATGTTTTCGTTTCTATTTTTGTTATTATTATTTGTCATTTTTGTTATTGCAATAACGATAATGAAAATGACAATTTTCATTATCATTATTGTAATAATGAAAAAATGACATGCACACCCCTAATACAGACAAACAACAAGCTTCACTCACTTGGAGATTAAAGGCACATCAGGACTGATCAAATAAAAACTGATAGAGGATTTGAAAGATTTAGGGGAAATAACATTTGTTTCAAGACAAGGTTATCTTAAAATGATATGGCACATTCCAACCCAAAGCACTTTATAAGCCATTGTATTCAAAGAGAAACATCACTTGCCACTGAAATGCATCTAGTGCCAGGGTGGACAATGGTAGTTTCTTAAGAGCACATAGCTTCATTTTCTCTTTTGAAAATACATATGCTCCTAAGCAGCCCACTAGCAGAGTTAGATGTTTTCAACATACTCTGATCATCTACAATTTTCATTGAAGTATTTTCTTTCCCTTTTAAAATATGTTGTAACAGGAACTCTTGCTAGCAGCAGAGTAAATTTCCAATTTAATTATAATATTCATTTCTCAAACGTAATGGGCTTGTGGGCACATCTGAGCTTGTTTTTAGTGTTTCCACAATTCCCAGACTAATGACAGGTGTAAGGGTCAAGGGGCATCCAGAATGTGGAGTTTGAGGGTGATGGGTCAGAGCTGGGAGACACGACAGGAGGAAAGACTGAGTCAAAGGGCAAGAAAAGACCAGGAGTGTTGATACTTACACTGCTGGCCTTTTTCATTTTGAATATTCTCAGGGTAGCCTTGACCTTTATAGTCACAGGAATAGAAAGTATGAGATTTTGCTGGTTAATTGGAGTTCAAGTCAACTCATTTTTTTCTATGCTAGTAATAATATAACTTTGTGCTCCCATAGTTGGCTCCTTCTATCTGGATATTCCCAAAATGCTGCACAGATATTAATGAGTACTCAGCTGCTTGCAGGAGCAAGGATAACAGTGCTATATTTGTGCAGCTGTGGAAACTGAGGCAGAGAGGGAGAGACTCGGTTAAAAAATAAACTCTTCAGAACATGGACTCTCATACTGTCTGCAAAGCATCTACCTTGATAGAGGGTGACTTTAGATGTGCCGGCTGGCAGGCTTGCCATGGCGCAGGATCAAATCTTCATCCACTTCCGGAATCAGATCGGCTGGTCAACAGACGTGCCAGCTGATTCCTGAGGGGGATCAGGGAGGTGGGTGGGGCTGCGTAGCGCAATGTGTGGCCGCACAGTCCCACCCCCCCCACTCCCCCAGCTTCCCACCCTCCGCGAGATGGGCGGGCGCAGCGGCCAATGCGGCAGCTGCATTCGCCCACCTTCTGGGGTCTGGGCCACGGCCCAGAATTGGCAGAGGTAACAGAAGTTACCTTCCACCAATTCCCGGTTGTGGTCCAGCTAACCATGCTTCTGGACCTCCTGGTCGCCGGAGGTCTGAAAGCATGGTCAAAGGGATTCCCGCCAGGTATTCACTGTGGTGAACATCTGGCGGAACTGCCTTTAGACTTTACGGTACCACGGCCACCATGGGGAGTTCACCATGGTATCGTAAGGTCTGAATTTACCCAGAGATTCTGCACGCTACCCAAGGATGGAAAGTTGCAAAATAATATCTACAAAGGTAAACAATGGGAAGGAGCTGGAAGGAAAAAAAATAAAAAGCATAAATCATTAATTGGGATACAGGAGGGCAATAATGGCATAGCTGGAAGAGGGGAAACTCTACATCTGACCTGCTTCCTTTTGTTTTCCACCCTGTTTAACCTGTTGGCTCTGGCTCTGATTTTTAGCAGGTTTTAATTTATTTATTTATTTATAATATTTATATGCTGCCCCTTCCTGCCTCAGGCATCTCAAGGCGGCTCACAAAAACAAACAACAATAATTACAATTAAAAACAATATAATGCCCCCCCACCCTACCCTAACCCAACCTACCCACCCCATCTCCCTCGGGAATTGTCTGTGAAAAGAGGGGAGGTCGGCAGCCAAGCAGATCTCCAATGGGAAGGAGTTCCACAGCCGCGGTGCAGCCACGGAGAATGTCCTCCNAACAATAATTACAATTAAAAACAATATAATGCCCCCCCACCCTACCCTAACCCAACCTACCCACCCCATCTCCCTCGGGAAAAGTCTGGTGGAACAGCCAGGTCTTACATTGTCTGTGAAAAGAGGGGAGGTCGGCAGCCAAGCAGATCTCCAATGGGAAGGAGTTCCACAGCCGCGGTGCAGCCACGGAGAATGTCCTCCTCATAATAGATACCCCAGAAACCTGGGGAACCACAAGGAGGGCGACCCTAGCCGACCGCAGGGGTCGATCCAGGTTCTGGAGGGTGAGGCGGTCCTGCAGATAGGCGGGGCCCAAGCCGTTAAGGGATTTAAAGGTCAACACCAACACCTTGAATTGGGCCCAGAAACCTATCGGCTGTCAGTGCAGAGAGTGAAGCATTGGTGTAATATGCTTGCATTGGCCTGTCCCAGTCAATAGATGAGCCGCCGCATTCTGCACCAGCTGCAGCTTCTGAACCAGCACCAAGGGTAGCCCCATGTAGAGCGTGGTGCAGTAATCAAATCTCGAGGTAATAAAAGCTTGGATGACTGTGGTCAGGTCCGGGTCCGAGGCAATATGGCCTAAGCCGATGCACCAGATGTAATTGGCAAAATGCTCCCTTTGCCACAGCAGCCACCTGGGCATCCAGACAGAGCTGTGGGTCAAGGAGCACTCCCAGACTCCGGACCTGAGAAACCAGGGGAGGATGGACCCCATCAGTGATGGGGGTCACCACTGCCTCAGCCGCACAACCATCACCTCCATCTTGTCAGAATTTAGTCTCAGGTGGCTCGCCTTCATCTAATCCCCCACAGAGGACAAACACCGGGTAAGCACCGAGACTGCCAGGCCTGAGTTAGAGGAAAATGAGAGATATATCTGGGTTAACATTAAACATTCTAAACACATCAAATACAGTGTTGGCAGAGCAAAGCAGTAATAAGGGGATATCAGGCATTTTTAGATGAGCAGGGGAATCTAGCGGAATTAGAAATTTGCTCTTTAAAAAGTCGCGTGGGGAGCATTTACATGAACCAGAAGTTGCCGGCAGCCACTGAAGTGGCATCGAAATGCCTCAATATTGAGGTTTTACAAATCTGGTTTTAAAAAGAATGCGCAAGCTGCCAGGCATGGTTGTTTTCAATGGCGACCAGCGACTTCCAGTGTGTGTAAATGCTTCCTGTGCAACTTTTTAAAGAGCAGATTTTTCAATCCACTAGATTCCCCATCTTGTCTAAAAACACCCATCTTGTCCTTCAATTGCATTTTCTCCTTGCTGAGATTTGGCTCAGCTCAAGACTTACCCAGTAACAGTTGTCTTTCTAGGGAGCTAACAAACAAGACAGTAGCCCATACCACGTGGATGTGCACCTGCTTGTTTATTAGGTTTTCACCCCCATCTCACCCCATTCATGGTGGCTCTCAAAGCATGCAGAGCCCACCATGTGGGCAAATGTGGGCTAACGTGTGCCTATGTGTCTGTGTCCCGTCAATTAGGTTGTGTGGAGCACTTCTTCACATACAAGTCCACCATAGACTTGCAAGTGAAGAGCCTAGGAGCATCTGAACAGTGACCTCTTCCTGCCCCTCTCTCCACTCTCATTCTCACTGATGTTGCCAATGGGGGCTGCCTGCAAGCACATGAAAAACATGCAGGGGGCTGCCCATTTATTAGGCTGAACATGCCCATTTATTAGTCTGCATGAACTGACCCTGGACTGCAGCTGCCTATTCTCTTATTTGTTTACACGCTTAGTCATTGACAATCACTTCCCCTCTTGTATTGGGCTGTCCATCGTGTGACAGGTCTTTTTTTTTTTCTTCATTCCTTTGCTCCCTTCCCTCTATCTTTCCATTCACTCGCCACACTACTCTATCAAAGGCTCCGCTGGTGAAACAGACAAATAGCTGTGTTGCTGTTTGCAGTCAGCACTCTGCCCTGCAGTTTCTCCCTCTAAAAGGTATTTATTACTTCATCAGTTATCTCCTTGGAA
This sequence comes from Sphenodon punctatus, assembly GCA_003113815.1. Taxonomy (NCBI): domain Eukaryota; kingdom Metazoa; phylum Chordata; class Lepidosauria; order Sphenodontia; family Sphenodontidae; genus Sphenodon; species Sphenodon punctatus. The sequence continues at coordinate 721,020 of QEPC01006157.1, forward strand.
GGAATCTAAGTGCTAGATGCATTGAAGTGCTGTGTGCTTCCTCTGAAAGAAGTGGGAGTTGGGAGCACTCAGCATCTCTCAAGGTTTGGCCTTCAGATAAATACTCCCCAGGTGATAAATACTGAATTCTCAGCAGCCTACAACATCAGGCCCTTCATCTGGGCACTGATGAAGGTTCACTATTCAATCACACAAGTGTATAAAGCTATGGCAACATCATCTACTTCTCATCTTTGTTTAGTGTTGTTCAATGCTGCTGGGAGAACAGGACAATAGAACGTCTTCATAAAATTATAGGATGGGACACTGGCACTTCAATGAATGCATAGCAGGAACATCTGATTTTCTAGACAGCACCTATAATAAGGTTTCTTATTGAAATGGAGGAGTATTGTTGCAGATTTAACAAGCCAGGAACAAACCACAGTTCGGTCCTGCTGGTTTCCACGCCTGCTATCTTGCAATTGTAATACCGACAGGTATTCCCACATTCCCCAGTTTGTGCAACCATAACACCTGTCACTGTAAGAGTAGGATTTGGAGGCCTAGTAATGCACAAGTACTCAAGGCATAACTCGCGGGATGAACGCACAATAGTGCACTCACTCACACGTGCAATTAATGTGTGGGAGCAAATTACAATCCCCCACTTAAGCGTCTTGGGTGAAAGTAGAACCATAACTAGCCTATGGCCAATGTGGTTGTGGCCACGGGTGCATTTACATGAGGGCACCAACCAACCAACCAATCATGCCCCAGGGCTTCTGAATCATCAGCTATGTGTCTGCCATGCTGCAGCTGCCTGCCCCAGACACCCTTCACTGCTGCTACCGCCAGCCAGCGCTAAGCAAGAGTGCTTAGCCAGTACTAATGGGGGTGGGTGGGGAGCTCAGGCTCTGCCCCCGCCCCCACAGGAAGACCCTACACCTACCCATGAGTACCAGCTAAGCACTAAGGGAGTCTGGGACAGGCAGCCACGGTGCGACAGACACACAGCTGATGATTCAGTTCCTCTGGGACATGGTTGGTTGGTGCCCCTCATGTAAATGCACATGTGACCACTGCCATGTTGGCCAAAGGCTTGTTATGACTCTGGGTGAAAGCAGCATTAGCCTCAATTGGGGCCTTCTCTGCCTCGCCATCCTTATTGAAGTTAAAGAAGTTAAGCAAAGTAAGGTGGTGTTGTTCCCAACAGCTCTATTTTATGCGGAAATGGTAATACAAGGGCGTTTAAATCAGACTCATAACAACAGCGTCAAACATTCTTTCTCATTAGTGTCTTGAAATATGCTAATTACATTATAAGTACTCCATGGCAATCTAACAGCTTGAAGATCTTCCATGTGACCTCACTTGAATGCTGAAAGCTAGGAGCACAATTGTTTCTCTCTACTGTGCACAAGAAAAATGGAGAAGACTAAACAAATGCAGAAGTTCATTCAAATACATTGGGCCCAGTTGCACAAGTAGGTTCCCATAGCTTCACTGCAAATGAAAGGACTTTTTAGGGCAAAATCTTTCCCCGAGCTCCACTAATTCAACCCCATCAATATCAATGTAGAGTCAATAAATGAGAATAAATTGGACTTTCTGTTTTCGTTCTGATTTATTTCTTCATTTCTCTCCCATCTTTATTTTTGGTCAGGACTGGAAGCAGGATGTTACATGCTGTAGATACTAGATCAGAATCAGAGCTGTGCAATAAATGTCTGTTACAGATTCTGCTATCATTTATAATCTGTATAATCCCACAGCGTAGGTGTAACTGAGGGCAGAACTGGACCCTGCAATTGGAATTTAGTAATTTTGTTGATGATGCATAAACAGGAATAGAATCCAATCTGGTGTGGGGGTGTTAGCTGAGGCTCTGCAATGCTAACAGCACTAAAGCCTTAGTTTATCACTAATGTTAGTAGCAATGACTCAATCACAAGAGACAGGTCTGATGAGTAAGGTAGCATCTTTGCACAGACAGAACAGAACTGTAAGCAGCACGTCATCTTACTTACAGTACAGCCAGAAAACTCCAAACTTTTAGAAGATAATGCATTTGTTTGTCAGCTTTGCAGTTATATCAGGGCATCTGACTTTGTGCACTGGTTGTTTTAGACGCAGAAAATTACCCAGTAGATGCTCCCTTTCTCTGGTATTATTGTTTTTATTAACACTCAGAGAAGCAAATGCACTTTCATCAGGGTCCCTAGGGTGACTGCATGATCTGAGGCTGGATCATTTTCATCCTTGGCTGCTAGGTGGGATTGTTGTTCTTCCTGAGATGCATCCTGCTGTATTCAATTTTCATTATGGCTTTCATAAAATGTTTCAATCTCCCATCTGCCATTATCAGGGTAGCTTTTCATTTTCTGGGGTATAGACAGAAAGGGCATTTGTTTGAATGGAGTCCTCCCCAGTTAGTTTGTTTTTATTTGATTCTAACTTAGGTTGTTAACAAACGAGACGATAGCCCACAATAGCCTACTCCTGGTGGGTGTCCAGCTGCCCATTTATTAGGTGTTTTGTCTCCACCCAGCACATGGCTACCAGCCACTGGACCCTCAGCCTCCACTCATAGCAGGGTCTTGGAGAATGTGGAGCCTGCTGTGTGGACAAATATGGGTTAATGTGCACCCACGTGTCCATGTCCTGTTAATTAGGTTGTGTGCAGCACCTCCACACATACAGGTCTGCCGGCACGATATAGTCACTGGCAAAAATCCTAGAGCATCTGAGGAGTACTGATTCCCGCTCCTCTCTCCGCTCTTGCTCACACTGGTGCTGACAGTAGGAGCTACCTGAAGCACATGAAATACATGCAGGGAGCTGCCTGTTTATTAGACTGGACACACTAAACATGTTAGTGGGGGCTGCACAGACTGAACCCGGACTGCAGCAGGCTAACATCTTATTTGTTAATACCTTTAGACCAGAGAAAAATACAGCAGGATGGGGAAGAAAGGAAGATTAGCCTAGCCAGGAAATAAGATTTCAGCAAAAGGTCAAATCAACATGAGATCAGAAGATCCTCAGTAGGGATGGGCGAACAGAACCGAGTTCAGAAATTCGGTTCGGCTCAGTTCAATTCTGAAATTCGGTTTGGTTTGGAAGTTTGGTTCGGTCGACCGAACTATTTGAGTTCAGTCTGAACTCTGAACTTCCGAACAAAGTTGGGAAATTCAAACCCCATTGAACTAAATGGAATATTATCTTTTAGGGATGGGCAAACAGAGCCGAGTTTGGAAATTCGGTTCGGTTTGGTTCGAAAATCGAGTTCGGTTCGGAAGTTCCGTTGGGTTGACTGAACTGGTTGAGTTCGGTCTGAACTCCGAACTTTGAACCGCGTACGCCCATCCCTAATCCCCACCAATCCAAAGCTTCCTCCACTTGCATTGTGCAAGAAAAGGACATTCCAGATACTCAGCATGCAGCAAGCTCTCATGATTACTGCAGAGTGATGGAGGGAGCCCAGCTGGACTTTCCATTTCACACGTGCACTCTCATATTCCCTGGACCAGTGGTTCTCAGACTTTTTTGCACTGTGTCCACCCCCACTCTGCAGACCTTCTGCTTGTCTATGGTAGTTGAACCCCCCCGCTACATTGCCCCTTCTCTTCATCTCCCCCGTGTTCTCCAACACTCTCCTTTGCCATCCTTTTATTTTGGAGATTCACCCTAGAAAAATCAGAGTGTGAAGCCAGGTTTTTGCAAGCTGGGATCATTCTTGTACCCCTCCCCCACTGCCTAAGATTGCCAGATATGCACATTTTCCCAGGACGCTTGTGAAAAATACACATTGCAGACTCTGTATTGGTGCTTATGGAGCCAATGCAGGCCCTGCAGAAATGTGCATATCTGGCAACCCTATCTGTGGCTCCCAGCTTGAGAACCCAGGTCTCAGACCCCAGTGATGTCAGAGCCTATTTTTTAGTATGATCTTCTCAACTTTGAGTTCTGACTCATAGCAGGACTTTGAAGGACCCACATGACGACAGCAGCAGCAGCAGCAGCAGCAGCAGCACAGTCAACAGCAGGGTGTGGCCTCTGGAAATGGGTGGTGGTTCTTCCACCCACTCCCACTCCCCGTGCCACTGGTTAACCTGTCTGAGCTGGGATTTTTCCCTTGTATTCTGTTTTCCCTCTCTCTCTTGCCTGTTTGTAGCCACACCCATCCAGCTTCCTGATTGGCCCCAGCCTGCTTGCAAGACAACTGGGAGTCACAGGAAGCTGGTGGAGCATTTGTTGACTAACTCCTTGTTGCTGGTCACACCTTTGGAGTCATTACAGTTCAGGTTGTGTCTCTTGTTGTTACTAGGTTGTTTAGTTGGTATTTTCTTTTCCTTTGATTAGCTTGCTTTCTCTTTCTCCTTCGTGTGTTAAGTTGTATTTCCTTCTCTCATTCACTTCCCAGCCCTCTTTTGTTGTATAACATATTCTCTCCCTTATAGGTTGTTATTGCCCTTGCCCTCTTTTAGCTGCTTCTGCTGTGTGTGCAGTGCACCTGTTCCCTTTTAGACTTGTTTTTTGCTCCATCTAGTCATAGCTTTGCATAGTGCCGTATCTCCCTCCATAGCTCCTCAGTGTTCCCACAGAGTCTTGCTTGTTGTTTTGCTTAGTGCCTTGCCCCCTTTCATAGCTATTGTTTTGTGTGTCTCCTACTTTGTGCCGTTTCCCCTTTAATAGCTTCCCAGAATTCCTATAGTGCCTTGTTTCCATAGTGTCTTGCTGTATACCTTGCTCCTCTCCTTAGTTTCCTAGCCTTTGTATAGAGCCTTGTTAGTCTAAAGTTTCCTTGTAGAACTCTCCAGGCCTTTATTGTTACTGATGACCCTTCCTTCTTCCCAGTTTTGACCGTTTGTTGTGTATGTGTTGTCCTTCCCCTGTAGGTCTTGTTAGTTTCCACCCTCTTAGTCCTGGAAGTCTTGCTGTCTGCTTGGTGTTCCCTCCCGTTCCTGATCCCTCATCTGGAATACTTGTTCTCTATTAGGGATATGAAGCCATTGTAAATTATGGATGTGGATACATTATGGATATGGATCCATAATTTCTGGGTTTTATTAGGGGTTCGGTTTACCTGTAATAAAAACCAAAAAGCTCATTGGAGTGGTGCTGGCACCACTCCAATGAGTTTCAGGGCAGGGGAGACCTGTGGGAGGGGGAGCTGGCAGGCGGAGGGGACTGGGGAATGAGGCTCTGGCCGTAACGCACCCCGCATGTGAATAGACTGCAGTTTCACTGTGCTGTTTCTGTTGTTTCATGTACTTTTTGTTTGTTTCTGTTACTTGGTGGGAACTGGTTGTCGTCTTACCTTATTTCACATTCTGTTTTGTTTCTGTATGGGTTTGTGTTTTTTGGGGGGTGAGAGTTGTATGTTTTGTTTACGCTTGCAAGTGGGATGCTTGTTAGTGTTTTTAATTTGTGAATGCATACAATTTTGTGAGATGTTTGTTTCTTATGTTGTTTTGTTGTTCTTGGCTGTTCCTTTGGATGTTGCTTTCTGGTTTTTATAATCTGATTATGGTTGTAGTTTTCTTGTATTTTTCTTTTTTTCATGTGGGGCGAGTTAAGGCGAGAGCCTAAGTGAAGGTTAGTCTCTGTATGGAAGAGCCTTAACTACTCTTTCCCTTGCTTTTTGGTGCTTAGTTGAATGTTAGTAGTACTTAGTTTGTGAGGCTCCACTTAGTTCATAGTTATTGGTTGCTCTCTGTAGTTTTCATGGTGCAGTAGTTGTGTTGTGAGCCTTAATCTCCAATTTCCATGCATTTTGATGTTTAGTCTAAATACTGGTGTGTTAAGTTTTTTTTTTTTTAGGTTGGTGGTTTTCTGTGGTGTGTGTGTGTGTTTTTCTTGAACTGGAGGTTTTCTGTTTGGTTGATCATTTTTTTGTTGGATGTTAGACTAATATCTTATTTTCTTCTTAGAACCCCATCTCCATAAGTCATGCAACTGAAAATGAAATGCCAGAGGTTTTTTCGTTTCAAAATTTGTGTGAGCCTTAACTATACTCTTAAACCGGAGGTTTTTTGTTGGTAAATTTCCTTTTGTTTTTGATTGTGCAATGAATTCAATTTCTGTTTTTACTGGTATTGTAGTGGTCTACAGAAAATGCAATGTTCTGGGTTTTTTTTCTTTGCTGCCGCATTGTATTGTTGAGCAGCATAACCCTTTTTTGCAAGTGGAACATAAGGCAATGATTCAATTTCACCCAAAGATGGTGTGTGTCCACAGCTGTGCATGAAAACCATGAATCATATAGGATTTCGTTGATCAGAGTGCTTAAGGATTTTGAAAACATATAGGATAAAAAATGTGCATTAGTCTCATGATAGCAGTCTCCACTATCAGAAAGGCTGTTACAGTGAGGATGGCAAAGACTTGTTCTCTCTTACCCCTGATGGCAACAGGGCAAACATTATGAAGAATTTAATAATGGTAAGAGCTGTTCCACAGTGGATGAAAATTACCTCAGGAAGTGGTTGGCTCTCCTTTGCTGGAGATTTTCAATCAGAGACTGGTCAGCCATCTGTTGGAGATGCTGTAGCTGTGGAGTTCCTGCAATGAGCCTGGAATAGATGACCTCTGAGGTCCCTTCCAACTCAATGAACCTATGCGCGCAGGTCATTGTTGTGTATATTACTGCACAACACTTTAGTTTGTCACTCAAAGAATCAATTAACTGTTGAAGAGTTATCTGTTCTAAATGAAGTAGCACAAAGAGAACACACACACACACACACACACACACACACACACACACACACACACACACACACGTGTCATACATAATTGATTTGTGCCATGGATCTGCCTTATGTTCTTGTGTGCATGCCCTCATCTCTGATCCTTTGCCCTGAACTGCCTACTTGTTTCTATGTCTGTACTATGGCTGGGCAGAAAAATGAAGGAAAGAAAACAGCACTGCTTCAACCAGGAAATCAAATGATGAGGAGCAGACACTTAAGTCAGTGTTGCCAATTCATGCCTTTTTTTTTGGTTAGTCTCATATCTTGTTTTTTTCTTAAAACCCATCTCCATAAGTCATGTGACTGAAAATGAAATGTCATGAATTAGCAACACTGAGTTTAGTGTCTGCTACTCATCCATTTGTTTTCTTGGCTTGTAGCAGTGCTTCTTAGAAGATTGGAGCAAGATGGTGAGGATAGAAAACCAAATGCTATTAGCAGAGACCCATCCTCACTGTGTTTTCCCTATTGGTAATAGGGGAAACACAGTGATTATGGATCCCTGGAAATTAGTGTGGAATTTGACCTCCAATGGGATCCTGCAGACAAGCCATCTCCCTCCAAAATCTTGGGCTAGGAAAACAGAGAGAAGTTCCCTAATAGAGTCCCATTGAAAACAGTGATCCAAACATGTTTTGGAATGTCAAGTCCTTTTGCAGCAAAAGCTGGGTTACACCAAGTCTTGGTTGATCTTTTCATTAGGAAGGAGATGCTTTTCATTGCTATGTGGAGATGACCTAGGATTGACAGAGTCTTCGAACAAAGACCTATGAGAAATAGTAATTCAGTGGCATTGTAACTGTCAGCGCGTCGGCTGCAGAATAGGGATGGCCGGTGAAACAGCGACTGGGACGGAGCTGGGAGGCGGGGCTAATCCACGCTGCAGTGTGTTCTGGGTCCAGCTCCTCCCCCCTCCCTTGGCAATTGGAAACTCATGCAGGACTTCAGGGCGGAGTGGCGTCCCGCCTGGAGCTCATTAACTAATTAGGCAAGATTGCTATATATAGTACCGGCGGGGGCCATGAGCCTCCGCCGGTAATCACTTGTGAGAGACTGGCCCCTCTACTGCCTTGGAGATTTCTGTGTCAGGTTTTTGTTTGTGCCTTGAGACTGTGAGCGATCCCTGTGTTCCCCCCCCACTTTTGGAGTGAGTCTGTGAGCGAGTGAGTATATTCTGTCTGTCTTGTTTGTCTCTGTGCGAAAGGAAGGTGAATCCCTGGTTTGGGTACTTCCTATCCCTTGTTCCTTATTTTCTGGTTCCTCCCTGCTATTCCTTATCAAGTCGTGTTCCTTGTGAGTGTGTACCCTACCCCCTCACTCCTCCCTTATTTCCCATCCCCCTCCTGAGACACCCGCCTCCTGGGATTCCCCTTCCCCCTTCCCTTTTCCCTCACGCCCCCCACCACGGTGCCCAGGGACCCTGAGTACTCCCCCGAGAATCTAGATCCCTTCCCTGGTGTTGTTTGTGCCTTTGGGGCAAGTGGCTTCCTCTCCCTGAGTCCCAATGATGACAAGGGTTGCTCTCTGATTCGGAGAGAAAGCCCACCTTCTATCCTGAGGGACATTGTATACCACCGAGGGAACCTAGTATTGAGAGGAGGTCGCCCCTTGTCTTTGTGGGGTTCAGTCCTTCTGACCCTTTCCTACCTTTCCGCCCTCTATACCCCCCTCCCCGGTGACAGAATTACCGGCACCCCTTCCTCATTTTCCTTGGGAATCATGACTTCTGAACAAATTCAGGAACTCATGCATACAGTTCAGTCCCTTACAATGGAGGTCCAGGATCTCAGAGGGGAAAATAAGGATCTCCGAGCCTGTTATCGGGCTCTCCAGGAGTCAGTGGAACAGCCCCAGCCTTTCCCTATCGAGGCTGAAGGAGGAACAGCTGGGGGGGGGGTCTTCTCCTCTTACTCCTGTTCCTAGAGAACCTAAGGCTCCTCGCCCCGATAAATTCTATGGGGATAGAAAGGCTTGTCAAGGTTTTCTAGCACTATGCAACCTTACTTTTCAAACCCAACCCCTTACCTATAACTCCAATCAGGCCAAAGTAGCCTACGTTGTGAGACTATTGGGAGGAGTGGCATTGGATTGGGCTACCCCTCTACCGGCAGCCGATGATGATTTATTATGTAATTATAAAGGTTTTCTTAAACAATTTCACTTTCTATTTGACTACCCCCATAGGGTAAGAGACGCTGAGCAATATATCCTCCACATGCGTCAGGGTAAGACCCCCCTCTTGGATTATATGACACAGTTTGGAAAATTAGCGTTTGATCTGGACTGGAGTGATTCCGCCTTTTGAGCCCTGTTCCGTCAGGGTCTTAACAATGAAATTAAGGACCAGTTGGCCTGTGCTGCAACTACCTCAGTAACCTTAGAAGATATGGTAAACTTGTCCCTCCAAATTGATGAGCAACTTACAGAAAACGAGAGACGAGAAAGAAAATGAAATCAGGGTAGGGTAATGGGATGGTGGTCCCCCCGAACCCCTCCCACTCCCCCTTCAACCCCAGTGACTCAGGAAGGCCCTGAACCTATGCAGATTGCGGTAGTATGGGGACCCCTTAGTATAGAAGAAAGAGAAAGGCGACGTCAACTTCGCCTCTGTTTCTACCGTGGGAAGATGGGGCATTTTTCAAGGGAATGCCCCAATAAATCTCCTCGCCCTTTGGGGGTTGGGAAATGCCGATAGTTGGGGGAACGGAGGGACCTCCCGGTAACTGGCTGTAATTCCCTCCTTAAACAGAAGAGTGGTGCCTTGCTGCTTTCCCAACTTTATGTCTCCCTTACGGTACAGTGGGACAGTCACCATTCTTTAATAGTTAGGGCCTTGGTCGACTCGGGGGCATCTGGGAACTTCATGGATATAGACTTTGCCCTCCGCCATGGAGTTCCCCATCAAACTCGAATCTTAATAGAAGTGGTCCAAACTATTGATGGGTCCCCCCCTTAACTCAGGTCCCTTATTAACTTGCTCAATCCCACTTTGTTGTACGATTGGCACCTATACTGAGTCCCTGCAAATCGATCTGATCTCCTCTCCCTTATTTTCCCTAGTATTAGGGCTACCCTGGCTCACTACTCATAATCCTTCTATTAATTGGACAGCTCAGACCCTCACATTTACTTCCCCAGGTTGCCTCACTCATCACATCCCCTTCCCTTCAAGGGAAGTAACTGCCCCTATCACCATAACCCCTTCCATTGATCCCCATATTCCTCCTCAGTACCATGATTTGGCAGTAGTGTTTAGCAAACAGGAAGCTGCTGAACTTCTCCCTCATAGACCGTATGATTGTCCGATTGAACTTATTCCCGGTAGTGAGCCCCCATATGGACAAATATATAATCTGTCGCCGGGTGAAACAGAGACTCTATGCAAATATATTCAAGAAAACCTAGATAACGGTTTTATTCGCCACTCTAAATCCCCTGCGGGGGCTTCCCTCTCTTTTGTACCAAAGAAGGAGGGGGATCTCAGACCCTGTATAGATTATTGGGGATTGAACCAATTTACCATTAAGAATTGCTATCCCCTCCCCGTTATTTCTGAACTACTCGGTAAACTCCAAGGGTCTTCCATTTTTACCAAGTTAGATCTGAGGGGTGGCTACAATTTGGTGCGGATAAAGGAGGGGGATGAATGGAAAATGGCCTTCCGCACTCGTTTTGGCCATTTTGAGTATCAGTAATGCCATATGGTTTGGTAAATGCAGAAAAAGCATTTTAGCATATGGGAAAGCTGACTGCCTGGCTGTGCCCGCTTGTTTTGGGTTGTGGGGGTGCCCACTGTGGTGCCCACTGTGTTAACTTGGCTTGTGTGTTCTGTTCAGGTTTGGGGGTGGGGGGGGTCCCCGGTTGCCAGGCCAATGGTGGGGCCTGTGTGCACTGTGCAGCACTAATGGCTGTCTTGTCTGAGGGGGGATGGGATGTGGGAAAGCTGGCTGCCTGGCTGTGCCTGCTTGTTTTGGGGTGTGTGGGGGTGCCCACTGCGGTTCCCAATGGCCTGTGTGTTCTGTGGTGGGTGGCATGCTTTTTGGAGGCTCTGTCAGTGTGGGTTGGGGAGAAAGGTGGCTTGCTGTGTGCTTGCTTGTGTTAACTTGTTTTGGGGTGTGGGGGTTCCCACTGCGGTGCCCACTGGCCTGTGTGTTCTCTGGTGGGTGGCATGCTTTTTGGAAGCTCTGCCAGTGTGGGTTGGGGAGAAAGGTGGCTTGCTGTGTGCTTGCTTGGGTTAACTTGGCTTGTGTGTTCTGTTCAGGTTTGGGGGTGGGGTGGGGTTTCCCGGTTGCCAGGCCAATGGTGGGGCCTGTGTGCAGCACTATGGATGTCTTGTCTGAAGCTTTTTGAAACTGAGCCAGTGGGGGATGGGATGTGGGAAAGCTGGCTGCCTGGCTGTGCTCGCTTGTTTTGGGGTGTGGGTGTGCCCACTGCAGTGCCCACTGTGTTAACTTGGCTTGTGTGTTCTGTTCAGGTTTGGGGGTGGGGGTTCCCCAGTTGCCAGGACAATGGTGGGGCCTGTGTGCACAGTGCAGCACTAATGGCTGTCTTGTTTGAGGGGGGATGGGATGTGGGAAAGCTGGCTGCCTGGCTGTGTCCACTTGTTTTGGGGTGTGTGGGGGTGCCCACTGTGGTACCCACTGGCTTGTGGGTTCTGTGGTGGGTGGCATGCTTTTTGGAGGCTTTGTCAGTGTGGGTTGGGGAGAAAGGTGGCTTGCTGTGTGCTTGCTTGTGTTACCTTGTGCTAACTTGTTTTGGGGTGTGGGGTGCCCACTGCAAACTATTTTAGTTGGTGTCTGGGTGAGGGTTCCCATACACCAAATTGTAGTTGGTGTCTGGGTGAGGGTTCTATCCTAGAAGACTGCAGTGCAAAAAAGGCAATTGTGTCTCTCCTCTACCATCAATCTTCTCTTTGCTTAACTAAACAGTGGCTGTCTTGTCTGAGGCTTTTTGGAAGCTGAGTCAGTGGGTGATGGGGGAAAGCTGGCTGCCTGGCTGTGCCCGCTTGTCTTGTGTGTTCGATCTGGCTTGGGGGTGGGGGTGGGTTCCCCAGTTGCCAGGTCAATGGTGGGGTCTGGCAACTGTGCACAACAAAGTGCATTAAAATATTTTTTTTTCTTTTTCATCCACCAGCCACTGGAATGTGTTGGACTGTGCAGTTGGCAATGTTGGACGTCATGTGCGAGTAGCCGGCTGTGGGTAAGCGAGCGTCGAGCGCATCACTCACTCTCTTACACTGCACCACACCTAACCCTACCCGCTCTACCCCACATCTACCCTACCCCTCTCACTCTACCCACACCCTTGCCCTACCCCACTTCTACCCCACACCCCGAGCTCTACCCACCTTCCTGCCCTACCCCACCTCTACCCTACCCCCTAGCTCTACCCCACCTCTACCCTACCCCCTAGCTCTACCCCACCTCTACCCTACCCCTACCCTAATCTTCTGTACACCCCCTACACCCTAGCTCTAGCCCACACCCTAGCCCCCCAGTTAACACTCTACACCCTAGCTCTAGCCCACACCCTAGCCCCCCCGGTTAGTTAAGGACCTACACCCTAGCTCTAGCCCACACCCTACACCTACCCCACCTCTACCCCACCCCTACCCTACTCTTCTGTACACCCCTACACCCTAGCTCTAGTCCACACCCTTGCCCTACCCCACCTCTACCCCACCCCCTAGCTCTACCCCACCTCTACCATACCCCACTCACTCTACCCACCCCCTTTCCCTACCCCACATCTCTACCCCACCCCCTAGCACTACACCACCTCTACCCTACCCCTACCCTACTCTTCTGTACACCCCCTACACCCTAGCTCTAGCCC
>QEPC01006157.1:741496-771153 GCA_003113815.1 Sphenodon punctatus
GGCTGTGGAACTCCCTTCCGGAGGAAGCTCGCCTGGCCCCAAGCCTTTTGACATTTCGGCGGAACTGTAAGACCTGGCTGTTTGCCCAGGCCTTTGGGAGGGAGGGTTTGGAGGGGTGATTTTAATCCCCCGCCCATCTATTTATTTATTTATTTTCTAGCCCTGTTTTATGTGATATATTTAGATGATGTTTTTATATTTGTATTTTAAGTAAATTTTTAATATTTTATGGTATTGTTAGCCGCCCCGAGCTGCATTGCAGGAGGGGGCGGGATATAAATTCGTAAAATAAATAAATAAATAAATAAATATTTTAAGCATAGAAACATTTCATACCCAGATAAAGTAAGGATAAGGAAGTGCTGTGTGAAACCAGGGCTATCTACTTTCCTTAAAGTGCCCTCATAGTACAAAAGCCACGCCGCCGGAGCAAGGGGGGAGAGGGGAAGGAAAAAAGAAGGGGGGGAAGGGGGGGCATTTTCTTGCCCCTCATTGAAGTCCCAAGCTCCTCTCTTCCTTCTTACCCTATGTAATTCAGCAGCGTGAAGACAGAAGTTAAATCACACTGGCTGAGAAATGATTCAGGACAATCCCAACTGGGGAGGTCCATATCTAACATTCTGCAGGATCTAGATTTAAAGAGAGGGAGCACACCTGGTGCCCATAGTTTGTAATACGCTTCTACTCTTTAACTTAATCTATACCAGCTGGTTTCCATATATCTAAATTCTAAGGAAGCAGAGTGGATTTTAGAAAGTACAATCAAGAATGTCGTTGAGGCCCGGAGGTTGTATTGTATTGAGTGTAATTATCAAAAAAACTTCCCACTTTGCCAAGGTCACAGGATTGGGGTGTGGGTGGTGGTGGTAACCTGTTCTATACCCCAGAAACAGAAATCATTCTGTCCCGGGTGTGTTGAGTTATAAATCATTGGAGCCATAGCGGAGCGGTTCTTCAATCTGCTTCTGTTAGCTATCATTCTCACCCTCAGGCTTCTACTAGTTTTCCCTATATATAACATATTACAGGGGCAAGAGATTGCATAAATCACCCCTGTCGAGTCTCAGTCAATGTGTTGCTTTATAGAGTAGCGTCTGCCTTGATAGTCGTTAAAAGATTGTATCTCTCCTACTGGCTTTTTATTGAAATTTATTTATTTATTTATTTATTTTATTTATTTTATTTCATTATATTTATATGCCACCCCCCATGCCTACGGCATCTCGGGGCGGCTTCCAACATAATATAAAACAATGTTTAAACATTAAAAAAATCTATAATATCATAATTAAAACAAATTTAAAACACCCCCCCAACAAAAATTAACCCCCCCACCCTCCGAAGGCCTGGGCGAACAGCCAAGTATTACAGATACGTCAAAAGGTTAACAGGCCCAGGGCCAGGCCTTTTAGTCAGAGTTGAAATTGAGTCAGCTCGTACTAGAGGAGAATTTTTTTGAATTTTGTAAAGAATTTTTTCTGCAGATTAAAGGTATAGCTATGGGCAGCAGTCTTTCAGCAGAGCTGGCAATTCTTTTCATGGGAGAATGGGAGTCTAAATTTGTGTATGATAAGGACATCAACCTATTTGATGATATTATCCTTATCTGGAAAAGGTACATCGATGACATCTTTGTGCTATGGAAGGGATCAGAGACAAACCTTAAGAAATTTCTAGAGTGGCTAAATGGCATGCATAGTTCAATAAAGTTTGTGTTGAACTATGATCCCCACAAGATTAATTTCCTTGATTTTTGGATTGAATGGACGGGACAGGCTTTGATCACTACAACATACACAAAGCCTACTGATGAAAATTCCTACCTGCTGTTCTCTAGTCACCACCCCAGGCACCTAGTGAAAAGTATACCATTTAGTCAACTCCGCAGAATTAAGATAAACTGTACTCATCAAAGGGAGTCTGATCGGGAAGCCCTGGCCTTGACAGAAAGATTCTTGTTACAGAAATACCCTGTAAAGATCCTGCAAGAGAGTTATAATAAACTAGCGCAAATCCCATGTGAGACTCTCCTAGCGGATCAACCGAAAAACAAAATTCAGGATTTCGCTAGGGTGATCTGCGTCACAACTTATAATACCTGCTCATTTAAAATTAGAAAGATCATACTAAAACACTGGAATATCATTAACCACGTAGAGGGCTGCTTTGCCCCTCCATTATTTGCATACAAGAGGGGCAGCAACCTTGGGAACCACTTGGTTAGGGCCAAGTTATTAACCCCTACTCAAGGGAGTTTGCCTAACCTTCCTCCCACAGGGAGGAATAAGGATATGATAAGGATATGATAAGGATGTGGGATAGGGATATGATGATATCCTTATCCCACAGATAAGGATATCATTATAAAATAGGTTGATATCCTTATCATACACAAATTTAGACTCCCATTCTCCCATGAAAAGAATAGCCAGCTCCGCTGAAAGACTGCTGCCCATAGCTATACCTTTAATCTGCAGAAAAAATTCTTTAGAAAATTCAAAAAAAATTCTCCTCTAGTACGAGCTGACTCAATTTCAATAAAAAATCAGTAGGAGGGATACAATCTTTTAATGACTATCGAGGCAGACGCTACCCTATAAAGCAACACATTGACTGTGACTCGACAGGGGTGATTTATGCGATCTCTTGCCCCTGTAATAATCTATATATAGGGAAAACTAGTAGAAGTCTGAGGGTGAGAATGATAGAGCACAGAAGCAGATTGAAGAACCGCTCCGCTATGGCTCCAATGATTGAACATTATAACTCAACACACCCGGGACAGAATGATTTCTGTTTCTGGGGTATAGAACAGGTTACCCTCCCATATCCTGTGACCTTGGCAAAGCAGGAAGTTTTTTTGATAATTACACTCAATACAATACAACCTCGGGGCCTCAATGACATTCTTGATTGTACTTTCTAAAATCCACTCTGCTTCCTTAGAATATGGATATATGGAAACCAGCTGGTATAGATTAAGTTAAAGAGTAGAAGCCTATTACAAACTATGGGCACCAGGTGTGCTCCCTCTCTTTAAATCTAGATCCTGCAGAACGTTAGATATGGTCCACCCCAGTTGGGATTGTCCTGAATCATTTCTCAGCCAATGTGATTGAACTTCTGTCTTCACGCTGCTGAATTACGTTGGGTAAGAAGGAAGAGAGGGGCTTGGGACTTCAATGAGGGGCAAGAAAATGCCCCCCCTTCCCTCCCCTTTTTTTTTTTTTCCCCCTCTCCCCCCTCGCTCCGGCGGTGTGACTTTTGTAATATGAGGGCACTTTAAGGAAAGTAGATAGCTCCAGTTTCACACAACGCTTCCTTATCCTTACTTTATCTGGGTATGAAATGTTTCTATGCTTAAAATAGTGGAGAGATGAGCAGTACTTATATTTATGATGTATTGCCGCCCTGCTGTAACTTTTCAGAGCCCTACCCTGGAAAGGATAAGCTGCTCATGTAGCTCCCCCAAAGGACAAGTAAATAACGAAATTTTCCCTGAAGAAGCTGGATGTTCCAGCGAAACAGCCGTCGGGACCTTCTACAAAGGGACTTTTCATGAATACTATATATGAACTGTTGCCTTTGCCAGGGGTCTTTATTGTATTAATCCTTTTGTTTACTCATAAGTCATTTGGGGCTATCGTGAATACATTTGATGGTGCTTATTGCATATGCTAAAATGCCCTTTCTGCCATAAGGATTTCCTGCCATTCAGCAATCCTGATCTATATATTTACTATTACTGTTTCATGTAAAATTTTGGACCAGAATGTTGAAGCAAGTTATTTTGTATTTCAGGGAAATGTAGTTCCAGCATACAAGATGAAGAACATGGTGCTGGCTCTCGTGCACATGCGTGGCACGGTGGGCCCTTTAAAGTCACTGTGGTGGACGCAGCCTGGTGTTGCATGCATCAGGGGCTTTGAATGTTGTGGCAGTTCCAGTTCCAGAAGCAGGGGCGGCTCCAGTTCCAGATCCAGCAGTGGCGGGTTCCAGTAGGCAGGCAGGCAGGCAGGCAGGCAGGCGAGTGGTCAGGTGGTGGGGGGGAGGGGTGTAAGTTCCTCCATCCCCCCTCCACCCAAGTCATGAAGCCAGGGGAAGTGGGGGACTCGGCAGGGAATGCTGCCACTGCCATTATGGATTTCAAAGCTGGTGCACAGGAAAATAACTGCCAGTCACACTCTGCATGGATACCAGCACGAGAGGGAGTGAAAGTCTAGGAAGCAGGCGAATGAGACAGAGGCAGTCGGGTGGTTGGGTGAAGAGTTAGACCTCCTCACCCCCACCCCTCTGCCGATTCTCCTGGCAAGGGTGTACAAATATAAGTTAGGAAGGTGGCTCACCCCATCCTCCCTGGTAATGTCAATATCTCGCTCCTGGTGATATCCATATCCGCAGACAGTGTAAGACCTGACTGTTCCACCAGGCCTTTACTGAGGGAGATGAGATGGGTGGGTTGGGTTAGGGTGTGGTTATTTTTAATGAGGGGTTAAAAATGTTGTTTTTAATAATTTTATGGTATGTTTTTTAAATGTTGTTAGCCGCCCCGAGATGCTTGTAGCAGGAGGGGGAGGCATACAAATGTGGTTATAAATAAATAAAATAAATAATATCACCAGCTCTTGACATGGCCATGGAACGCTTCCCTCCTACCATGTTCCATCCCTTCAGTATAATGGGATTATGAATCCCAAATAAATAGAAAAATAAAATGGACACAAACAGCAAACCAAAGCTGTCACAGGCCCCCATAGCTGAACTTTGTGGCCTCGTTCCATGACCTCAGAACACACCATGCCACACCAGGAACCTTGTCGACATCACAGTTGCCAAAAACCGAAAAAGAAAAAAACACTTCAAAACAAACTGCCATAATTTCATCATTTCTCAACTGATTCACACACCAACCCTGGACATGATCCTCCTCTTATCCACACGTCTAACACTACAAACTATCAAACCATCAGGATCAACCAATTCTTTTAGGGGCCATAGAATGTTGGGGGTGGGGGGTGGGTTATAATGTCGAGTGCTGCTTGTCTTAACTATAGAGGTGCTACTGCACCTCTATAATAAAGGAAAGAGTTTTTGAATGTGACAAGGCTATTTTTCTTCTATAGTAAAGATTCAGTTTAATCAGGATATAACTTAAAAAAAACAACAAGATGTGCCATGAAATAAACTATTTTTATCATGAAAAAATACAATCCTCCCTGTTATGTTTCAAGTTTGAGAGGGTTTTTAAAATCTTTTAAAAAAAATTATTTTTGTAATTTTATTTGGAGAGACATTGGGAGGCAGGGATAGTGGAAAAGAGATTCTTTTGTTATGGAAATATTGGTTTAATGTATGGTACTGCATTCTGGATATGTTAGAATAGTTCTGTGACTTCAGACTCTCATTGTTCCATTGTGCTAAATATTTGAGTAGTGAAGTATTCCTGGCTTTTTCACCATAGTATTTTGCTTATGGTTAAGCCTCCATTATCAATACTCATTACTTCATCGAAACATACTTCGTATGAGTAGCTTAGCTGAATGGGGACAAAGGAGGAATTCCTCTCTTTGCTCTAATTTGGTTTGAGCGAAGGCATATTGCCCTTGAAAACTGGCTGTTAACAAGAAGTTACGGCTAACAGCCAGCAAGCAACACAGGAGCTCACAGCACAGGCCCAAGCAAACAGGAGAAGACAACAGGGGAGTTTGCCTGGGAGTGCTTCTGGGAACACTGGAGTGTGAACAGGACAACGGGAGGTAAATGGAGTGAGGGTTTGGTTGTTTGTCTGATAGTGCAGACCATGTGGTCCGAGGGTTTGTTTGTTCATTAGCTCAGGCTGTGTGGTACGAAGGTTTGTTTACTTGGGGAGTAGGAGGGAGGGGCTCAGACTCAGAACCACTTGCCTATAGTTCTGCCTTGATTAGAGGATGGGGCCATCTTCTGTAGACTCAGAGGCAGATGTCTCCAGGAGTTCAGAAGGCTACCAGCCAGCAAACCACACAGGAGCTCATGACACAGGCCCCAGCATCCAGGGCAAGACAACAGCAAGTGTATTTATTTATTTAAAATTTATTTTAAAAATTTCTATCCTGCTTTCATCCCGCCACTGCAGGATGAAGCAGCTAACAGCATAAAGCAGCTAACTACACTCAAAGCAGCTAACAGCATAAAAAAATATAAAAATACAATATAAAACAAATTCAAACTATTTAAAAACATAAAACAGCATAAGGGGAACCCCCCCAACTCCTTCCCTTACCCCTCTCCCTTGCCAAATGCCTGACGGAACAGCCAGGTCTTACAACTCCTACAGAACGCCGGGAGGTATGGGGCCAGATGGGCCCCCACCAGGAGGGAATTCCAGAGGCACAGCATGGCCACTGAGAATGCCCTATTCTGTGTGGCCCCCCGAGAAACCCGGGGGATCTCCAGCATGGCACCCCCGGAAGACCGCAAGGGCCGATCCAGAACCCAGGGAGTGAGGCGGGCTCGCAGATAGGCAGGGCTCAGGCCGTGTAAGGCTTTATAGGTAAGAACCAACACTTTGAATCGGGCCTGGAAGACTATTGGCAGTCAGTGCAGAGAGCAGAGCACAGGTGTAATGTGCTCCTGGAGGCCCAGTCCCACTAAGAGCTGGGCCACTGCATTCTGCACCAGCTGCAGCTTGCGAGCCATCACCATAGGTAGCACCACGTAGAGCGCATTGCAGTAGTCTAATAGAGAGGTAATAAAAGCATGGATGATCGTGGCCAGGTCCGAAACCGAAACCAGTGGCTGAAGCCACCTGTCAGTGGGGTTGGGGCAAGGGATGCAAGCACGCACCACACTCCAAGCGTTCACCCTGTGCCTGAGTTTTGTTATGGCTTGCTCCTGAGTAGGAGGAATGCCCGTCAGGATAGAGTGTGGGCCAAACGCCTGTGGCACGAATGCCTGGGCTAGACCCCTATCATCATAGGGCACCGAGACTACAGGCAGAGCAAGGCCCCCACCTTGCACCACGACCACACGTATACTCGTTCGGGGAAGGAAGAGTGATGTGAGGAGGAGACTGTGAGGGAGGCGTGGGCAGGGTTCCCAGGGACAGGGGTTAGGACCAAGGTTCTCGCTCACAAAGGGGACACAGGAGGGGAGGACCAGGGGCACTAAGGCTGACACTTGCACACACTCACTCATCCTTTCACGCAATTCCAGACACAGCAGGGGAAATCAGGGTACACAATTCAAACACAATCAAGGCTTTAACAATCCAAACTTAGCTTCTCTCAAGCGGCCGGTCTGCGTTCGTTCACCAGCAACGAACTCCTCCCTCTGCTCAGCCTATGAAGGGCTAGCTCCGCCCCCTTCTGGTTCGCCAGCCTTGTGGAGTGGCGCACTGTACGTGGCACCGGTTCTGCTGTCTGCATGGGAGTCCCGCCCGTCTGTGATGTGGGCGGGGCCATTGTGCTTTCTGTCGGGGCAGGGGAAGCCCTGTTTGCTATCAGGGGCACGGCTTCCTCCCTATCTCTCCCCACCTCCTGACCTGACAGCGGGGGCGGCCCCCCTGCTGCTGCAAAGGTTTCCCTCCCTGGAGAGTCTCTGCGCTGCCTCCGCTCTCGCCAGGTGCTGCGGCCCCTGGTGCTGGAGCTGCGGCTCCTGACACCACCACACCAGATGAAGCTGGCAGAAGGTGCTCCTCGCCACAGCCTCCACCTGGAGATCCAGGCGGAGCTATGCATTGAGAAGCACCCCCAGGTTCTGAACCTGGGATGTCAGTGGAGGGCACACTCCAACAATCAATGGAGCTGTCAACTCCATCGACCTACCCACTAACATTACCTCCGTCTTGTCAGAATTCAGTCGCAGTCAGTTTTGGTTAACCCTCATCCAGTCCCCCACAGCTACCAGACACCGGGTAAGCACCGAGACAGCCGGGCCTGGATTGGTCGAAAATGAGAGATACAGTTGGGTGTCATCCGCATACTGAAGACACCTCACCCCGAACTCTCTGATCACCTCACTGAGCAACTGCATATACACATTGAACAGGAGAGGGGATAGAACTGAACCCTGTGGGACCCCATACGGGAAGTCTCGGTAAGATGAAAAATAATCGCTGAGTACCACCCGCTGAGTTCTTCCGGTCAGGAATGAGCGGAACCATACAAGAATGATCCCACCCACCCCTGCACTGTCCCGCAGGTGCATCACCAACATCTCATGGTCAACGGTATCAAATGCTGCCAAAAGATCTAAAAGGACCAATAGGTCTATCAACCCCGGTCCTTTTCTCAGTGAAGGTCATCCATCAAGGTCACAAGTGCTGTCTCAGTGCCATGCCCCAGACGAAAGTCAGACTGTGAAGGGTTCAGATAACTGATGTGGTCAAGATGCTCCTGGAGCTGCTGAGCCACAATCCATTCAATAACCTTCCCTAAAAAGGGAAGGTTAGAGACAGGCCGATAGCTGGCAGGGGAGTCTGCGTCAAGTGATGGCTTCTTGAGCAGAGTGTACCTGGGAGTTAGCCGTGGGAGGAAACCTGGAGGGGAAACATCAGTCGGTGCAAGATTAGGTAAGACACCCTCTGATTATTGACACATTCATCTAGTTGTTCTAGATTAAACTAGAGACCATCTGCAGTTGTATAACCTGTGAAAAGTGCCATGGTAGTTAGCTTTAAAAAGGAGGAAATAGCATTAACCTCTGTTAACTAAATTCCTAACCTAAGAAGCCCCAGAATTTGCCAACTCGGGAAGCATAGCACTTTCCCGCCTTAATTAGATGCAACAACTCAAGTTTAAGCTGCCCCAGCCCCTTTAATAAAGAGATGCAGTTGAGCAGTGGGATCCAGTCTTTTGCACAGAGTACAGCATATAAGATTATCTTCCTGCTGGGGAGAGGTCGTACGTGTTTATCTTATGGAAAGATCTCCTAGCTCTTGGGGACAAAGTGCAGTCTCTGGAGACTAGAGTGGCAGAGCTGAGGCATATGGAAAGGTATATAGAGGAGTCATTCAGGGACATAATAGAGCAGTCCCACCTCCACTCTGGCAGCCTCTGTGCTGCTTTGAAGGAGCAAGGCCTCCAGGAAGGAGAACATCAACCTGGAGCAGGAGGAAGTGATACCATAGATCGGACCTGCCTTCTACGCTATGTGTTATCCTCTCACACCAAGGATACATCTCCGGGGGTGTGCCCAGGAGGGTGGGAATAGGGTAGTTAGTGATTCAGTTATTAGGAATGTAGATAACTGGGTTACTGGTGGCCGCAAGAACTGCATGGTAAATTGCCTGCTAGCTGCGAAGGTAGTGGACCTCACATGTCACCAAGACAGAATTCTAGAGAGTTCTGGGGAGGAGCTGGTGGTTGTGGTACATGTGGGTACCAATGAAATAGGAATATGTAGGAGGGAGATTTTGGAAGCCAGATTTAGGCTTCTAAGCAGGAGACTGAAGTCCAGAAACTCCAGGGTAGCATTCTCAGAAATGCTCCCAGTTCCACACACAGGACCCCAGAGGCAGGCTGAGTTCCAGAGTCTCAATGCATGGATGAGACGATGGTGCAGGAGAAGAGCATTTAGGAACTGGAGAACTTTCTAGGGAAGGGGGAATCTATTCTAACAGGATGGGCTCCACCTTAACCAAAATGAAACCTGGCTTCTGGCACTAAAAATTAAATAGGAGGTAGAGCAGTTTTTAAACTAGAATCCAGGGAAAAGCCAACAGGCATTGAGGAGTGCATGGTTTGGGCTGGGGCATCTCCAAAGATGCCATTAATTCAGGGGAATTTGAGCATCCTAATATAGAGGATAGAAAAGAAGCTGAGAGAGCTCAGGTGGGAATCAGTGCAGAACATAAATGATTCCAAATTAACTGAAATAATCACTTACAATGAGCAGAATAGGGATATAAAATATGTTTAAGTCTCTATATACAAGTGCTAGAAGTCTAACAAGTAAGGCCCTTTTTAAACGGGCCATGTTAGCGGGGGGTGGTCGCTGTGCAACCAATGTGGGGGTGGTGGGTGGGGATGGGTGTACACAGATGCACACCCATCCTCCACCCATGGAGCAACCTGCCTTCTCGCTGGTTGCTCCATGCATGGGTGATGGGTGGAGGTGGGTGGAGATGCGTGTTTTGCAGGAGTGCGCATGTGCACACACCCACCCACCACTGCTGTACACATGGGACTCCCCCACGCATGCACATGCAGATCCCTGGGCCTAAGATTCAGAAAGGGCCTAAGATTCAGAAAGGGAAAGAGAATAAAACAGAAAATAGAATGCCTCTATATAAATTTATGGCAGAACCGTACCTTGAATACCGTGTGTGAAAAGCCCATCAAAAAAAGGTTTAGTAGAACTAGAAAAAGTACAGAGAAGGGCAAAAAAATGATAGGGTGTGTAACAGTTTCTGAATGAGGAGAGTGTTGATTAGGTTAGGGCTGTTCAGCTTGGAGAAGAGATGATAAAGGGGATAGAGTAGAAGTTTATAAAATCATGAGTAGTGTAGAGTGAGTGAATAAGGAGCAGTTATTTACCATCTTAAATAGTACTAGAATTAAGGGAAACTCCATGGAACTAACTGGCATTGGCAGCAGATTTAAAACAAATAAGAGGAAAAAATTTCACCACATACATTTAACTTTTGGAATTTGCTGCCAGATGTCACGCGACCCCGCCGGCGGCACCCACTGGCGCAGAGTTGCGCCAGGAGAAACCTGTTCCTTGCCCCGGTGTTGGCCGCTCCGGGCCCCTCTAGTCCTGTGCCACAATTGCCTAGGGCAACAGAACCAGACACGCCCCCGCCCGTCGAACAGCCTGTGCCGGGCGGGGAGCAACAGGACACGGCAGAGATGGCCACGCCCCCAGTGCGGCACTCCGCACGGCTGCGGGAGCGCGCAGGGGGCAGGGCCTCAAGTACAAAACCCAGCGCCAGGAATTACTGGGCACTGGTGATTGGAGTGTAGAGACCGGCTGACAGAGAGTGAGCACGAAAACCCGAGAGCTAAGTGTTGTTTGGACAGAACACATAGTTATTTGTTGTGTTTCCTTCCGCTCCCCAAACCCTCCTGTGTGCTTGAGTGGACGAGTGTGAGAACGCTAGTTGAGTGATACAGAGTGTGCATTGTTGCCTTCCCTTCCCTTCCCCCTGCATCCTCCTGCCTTGGGCTTCCCTCGTCCTGCTTCCTTGCTGCGTGCTAGCCCCGCTTTCCTCCTTCCCTTGTGCCTTGGACCCCCTTCCCCTGTTGCCCTCTCACCATACCTACACTATCTTCCATCTCCCCCGATTTCCCCTGTGACAGTGTGGGTTCCGAGTGGTGTGGGAGCGCTTGGGGCCCAAGAGTCTTTTCCCTCGCTGGTGCCCTATGATGATAGGGACCTGGTCTCAGAGAGACTAATAGATCCAATCACTATCCTGACGGGCATGTTACCCCTAAGAGAATCTCCCAGCATATTAGGTGTGGGCCTGTGCGTGGAAGCATGGTTAGTTTGGGGCCCTGACCCCCTCTGTGAACCCCCTTGCTCCCCTATTAAGCTTTTCCCCGTGACAGAATCACCAACGCCACTCCCCCTCCCCCTATAGTAACCCCAATGTATATTGCAAAGGAAATAGCGGACCTGGTCCGGGCAGTTCAGTCAGTAGCCCTGGAAGTCCGGGTGCTGCAAGAGAACCAGCAGGCACTGACCGGGGCTGTGGACCAACTTCAGGCCGCCCCCGCGGTGCCCCCCCCATATTACCCAGGGAGCCTCCCGCACCAGTTGCTGCTGCAGCCGCAATTCCCTGAGAACCCTGGTGTCCCCAAATTGAAAAAATTTCTGGGGACCGTAAGGCCTTTCAGGGCTTTTTGGCCCTGTGCAAATTGACTTTTTCTATGCAACCCCAGACCTATTCCACTGATTCCCTAAAGTAGCTTCTATTATAGGGAATTTGGGGAGTACGGCCCTTGAATGGGCCACTTCCCTGTTCCAGGGAGACAGTCCGTTGCTGTCAAATTATGAAGATTTTCTGAAGGAATTTGCCCTCCGCTTCGATTATCCTCATCAGATATGGGACGCTGAGGCCACCATTCTGTCCATAAAGCAAGGACAGGGCGGGCTTTTAGAATATATTACCCAGTTCCAACAACTGGCCCTGGAACTACGCTGGCCAGAAGACGTCCTCCGAGTCATGTTTCAATGTGGACTATGCGATGAACTCAAAGTCCAGCTAGCCAGAAACTTGGGAGCAGCTTGCGACATTGACTCTTCAAATCAATGATCGCCTGGCAGAGAGACACCAAGAGCGGAGACAAGAGGTCAGGGGTTTTCCCTCTCGAGCCCTTACATTATGAAGTGTGGCCGCAGGCCCCCCAAGAGTGGGAGACCTGGAGCCCATGCAGATTGGAGCTTCCCGAGGCCCCTTGACAGTGGAAGAAAAAGAAAGACGGCGCCGGTCCCGCATGTGCTTTTACTGTGGAGAAGCCTCTCATTTTGTTCACGAATGCCCTTCGCTCCCCCCACAATGGCGGGAGCAGGGAAACACCAAGGGTCGGGAGTTCCTGGGGGCCTCCCAACCCTAAAAATAGCCCCCGCCATACGAGGAGAACAACGGTTGCATCTCCGGATCCCTCTCACCCTCTTTCTGGATGCCAGGTGCTCTGTGGTCATGTGGGCCATGATAGACTCTGGGGCCACGGGCAATTTCATGGACACTGGCTTGCTGGAGAAATATATGATTCCAAATCAACCTACTAAAGCCTCATGAAAGGCCACTAGTGGACTTCTCAGAGTGTCTTCTCCTTCACAAGGACCCTGGCAACGCATGGGGCTTGACTTTGAATTTTTGGAGCACGGTTTGAAAAGTTGCTCCGAGCAGCTTTTCAAACCGCGCTCCAAAAATTCGGGTTAGGTGGAAATATGCGCGCTCACCGCATTCACACCAACCTGGAAGTGCGGGGTTCTTTAAATCGCACGATGCCGCCACCGCAGCTGTGCAATTTAAACACACGTCTGAATGGGCTCTAATAGGTCCAATCACTATCCTGACGAGCACATTACCCCTGAGAGAATCTCCCAGCATATTAGGTGTGGGTCTGTGCGTGGAAGCGTGGTTGGTTTGGGGCCCTGACCCCCTCTGTGTACCCCCTCCCCTATTAACCCCTTCCCTGTGACACCAGAAGACGTGATCAAGACTGGATTTTAAAAAGGATTGGATAAGTTCATTATCGGCTATTAGCCAAGTAGGTTTGGGGGTTGTAACCTCTGACTGTTGGGGTCTGGAAGTGAACACCTGGGAAAGAATTGCCCTATTGTGACCTGCTGTGTGCTTCTCCCACGCAACCAAGGTTGGCCACTGTTGGAGACAAGATGTTGGGCTCAATGAACCATTGGTCTGACCCAGTATGTCACTTTGTATGTTCTTAAGTTGAATTAGATCTGTGGGCACTGCATATCAAGCAACGTCAGAATAGGTAATCAGTCCTATTTGTTGGTGATCAGTGTTCTTTCTGAGACCTTAACACGGAAGCTGCCTCTTCTCTCCTCATGCTGCATGGTGTTTATTACACAGCATGATACTGACACCGTAGAAAAGGGCTTTGACTGTACTAGAAATTTTGATTTTCAAGGGACTGTAAATTATCAATTGAACTATTTTTGGCAACACATTTTAAAGCTTAAATTCCATCATGTTCGATTTAAAATACTTTATGAATAAGTCTGATTGTTTTGAAGGTCAATTAAAAAGATTAAATGAGTTAATGGAAGATCCACTCTAATAGCTGTGTGGCTGGTGCTTTGGCCCCACCCCCAGGAGCAGTGGCTGGTGCTTTGGCCCCACACGCAGGGTCTATAAGTACCCCGGCTTGAGGAAGGCTCACGTAGTCAGTGTCTGGCTCTGACAGGGTATAGACCTCAACCCAAGGTAGCTTTAGCTGGTCTCCAGGGTACTGAGAGCCTGTGTAGAGCTGGCCTCATGAGGTATGGAGTATGATCTAATTGTTTTCTGGAATAAAGAAGTCAGACTTGCTGAGAAAGACCTAAGACCTAAGACTCTGGGCGTTTTTAGACACGCATGAGTTTTGCGTGTTATCAATCTCCCACAATCACAAGGACTCCTCAGCATATGCACAAGTGCTGTTCACATGTCTCACCCCCCCCCCCCATTGTGTATGAAAAAGTCACATGGTACCTGTAAAGCCACATTTTGGCAAAGGCAATTCAAGAAATTGGAACAAATATTGCAATCGGAGCATTCAGTTGGATTCAATTCACTGGAGCATGTGAATGCTTTCAAAATGACTTTGGAGCAAAATGTTCTCACATGAGTGATGTTTAGATGTTAATCTGCGTCTTTAGCATGTGAGTTTAGGAATGCACATTGTGGGACCCTTGATGTCGGGGGTTCCAGAGACTGGATTTAAGACATTGGGTGAAAACAGACATGACACTAACCACCCTTTAACCACCCTTGGTGGTCATTTATGCATGCTGCAGGGCTGCGTAGGGCACCAATACAGCCCTGCAACATGCATAAATAACCACCAAGGGTGGTTAAAGGGTGGTTAGCATCATGTCTGTTTTCACCCATTGAAGTTTCCACATAACACACACATAATATCCCTTTCTGCTTGTCTGTGGTAGCTGAGGCCACACACACACACACACACACACACACACACACACACACACACACCCTTGCTCCATCTCTTCCTTTTCCCAGCCTCCTATTGCTTCCTCTTACTTTCCCCCTTGCCACCCCATTGTTTTGAGATTCCCCCTAGTTCAGTCAGAGTGTGAAGTTATGTGTTCAGCTGGCATACTTCTCACCCTCCCCTCCAGAATACCTTCCATGCACCAAAGGGGGCCAGCCCCCCCAGTTTGAGAACCTAGGTGCTAAGGCCACACTGTGTAGACCGATAAGGAATCCTAGTCATCTCTCCAGAGAGTTTATCAACCTTGTCTGAAAGTTGTAATGTAGAGTGTCTCTCCCCAAACAGTTGGAGAGAAACATGGGGAAAGAGTGTTGAGTGCAAGGGGATCACTGGCCATTTATCATGTAACCACATTTTTCAGGGTGGACATCCTCAGTCCTGTGTCATGAACCCGCAGGGGGGCAGTTAGTGCTAACCCCACAAGGAAGAAGGGGATCAAGATAAAAAGACCACATATGCACACAACCCAAATCCCCCCAAGAAACAGAGACTTGAACAGATGCCATGTGGTCACTCAGCCTTGTTACTCACTCACTGCTGCTGCTGGGGCCGGGGATCCCTGCACTCTAAATAAGACAGAGACTAGTGCGCCTGGCTCCTGATGCTGATCCAGGGGTTTGGTTGTGGGGGTGAGTCCCTGGTCTTCTGTGAATTCTCTTGTGCATTAGGGTGCCAAGGACAAATTCTTCCCCTTTGCTGGGATGGCTCTCTGCCTCATTGTAGCTGCTCTGCACCCCCATTTCTCTCTATGGGGAGATCACAAAGGGAAGAGAGAGGATCTGTCCATCCTTCTAACAGAGACGTAGGGGTGGGAATTTCGGTTCCCCTGGTATCCAAAACTGCCGGTATTTTGCTGTACCGGCAGTTTCGGATTAACCCGGTAATCTGGGGTACTGGTACTGGTTCCCCGTGCTGGATTTTTTTACATTGTGGCCATTGAAATGAATGGCCACAATGTAAAAAAACAACCCCCAAACCCCCACTCACTTTCCCTCCCCCATCCAGGATGCGTGGGTGGAAGGGGGGACGCCCCCCACCCACCCTACCCAGCCTGGATTTAAAAATTTTTTTTTAACCCAAAGTCCAGCTGCTGGTACGGGCTCTGGGCCACCGCTGTACCGGCGGCAGTGACCCAGAGCCCACACCAGCAGCAGCCAGGGTGATCCCTGGGGTGGGGGGTGGTTTAACACCCCCCCACCCCAGGGATCATCCTACCCCCCCCCCAAATCACCTTACTTGTCCTCCGGGTTGCAGCATCAGCAGCGTGGCACGGGTCCGGGTGGCTTCAGCGCTAGTGGTGGCTGGCTTCCCTTCAGCGCTTCACTAGGCCTTCCGGGGAACTTCTTTCCCCAGAAGGCCTAGTGAAGCGCTGAAGGGAAGCCAGATGCCACTAGTGCTGAAGCCGCCCGGACCCGCGCCGTGCTGCTGCTGCCACCGCCGCAACCCGGAGGACAAGCAAGGTGATCTGGGTGGGGGGGTAGGGTGATCCCTGGGGTGGGGGGGTGTTAAACCACCCCCCACCCCAGGGATTGCCTAGTACCTGCTGGTGCTAGCCTGGGAGGGGGAGGGGGGAGGTATGGGATTTTTTTCCATTGATTTCAATGGGGACAGTTCCCTATTGAAATCAATGGAAAAAACCCAGTACCGGTATACCAGTTTTAATCTGGTAAACCAGTTTTTTGTAAACCTGTAACCGGTAAAACTGGTAACCGTTTTTTTGCCCCAAGTCCCACCCCTACAGCACTGATCAACCAACCCTCCTCCAGCTGAATGGACCCCCTAGAGCAGGCTGCCCCCTGCCTGCTGCCCCCCTCCCAGGCTGTAGATCCAACCTGCATGGAGTGTCATTTTGTTAGAAACTTCCCCCACCGCCTCTTTCTAGGCTTGGTATGCTCCCATTTGTGAGAATGGGAGGAGCCACTTGAAGGAGAACAGAAGGTTGCTGCCTTGTAAACAAGGTTCTTCGAGATGGCTCCAACATTCTCACAAGCACCCACCCTTCTGACCCCACATGGAATTTTCTTCCTAATTGCTTACAGTTTGAAGGAACTGTGTTGGGTTTAGGTACCTTATATAGGGTGGGGGCGTGTGAACGTCATGTGTTTTTTTTTTAAGCTAGTGAGCTTGGTATATGCTGGTAAGAGAAGGGCGCACAAGTGAGAATGGAAGGAGCCCCTCGAGGAAGAACTTTGTTTACTAGACAGCAACTTCCCCGGTGCCATGGTGGCTATGCCCCTGGCTGCAATGCTGTGAGAATCACAAAGCTGCCGCGCTTAAGGGAAAGGGGAAACTGTGGCAAACCTGCCGCTTCCACCTGAAATCTACAGTGGCAAAAATACTGCAGCAGCAACTGCGGAAACCTGCGAGTGCAAGGCTCCCTTCCTAACCATGATGCTTGGTGTGGAAGAGCACTTTCCACCGGTAAATGCTTCCACAGTGGTAAGGCATTTCAGCCCTAATCCTTTGCTCCAAGGCAGGATGTCCTTTGCCTACAGAATCACAGACAGATGCTTGTCCAGCTGGTTTTTGAAAATATCCAATGAAAGGAGATTCCATAATCTCTCAAAGTGATCTGTGCCACTGCCCAACTGTTCTTACAGTAAAATATTAGGAAAAACTTTCTAACTAAACTACCTTGCAACAATGCAAACCCATCACCTCTTGTTTTGTGAGAAGAGGAAGTTCATTACAGGAAAAGTGGTCTAGGAATCCCTGAAGTAGTTTTTCAGGTCTGAAAATCTCAGTTCTACACGTTCCTGCTCCTGGCTCTTACTGCAACAGTTCTTTAAAGTGAAGAAGTGTAAAAATGAAAAGTGCAGAAAGAAAACAGGAAGTCTGAACAGACAAACAGCATGAGCTGCCAACTAGGTGGAAAGACCATGAAAGTAACTATATTATCGAGTATCAAAGGAAATTATCACAGTACCTTAGATCGGGGGATAATTTTGAACATCTGTTTCTGAGCCAAAATTAGAATATTAAATATGCAGAAGGGAAGCAATTTAGGTATAAAATTATACAGCAGTTAAGGTTAATGAAACACATTCAAAAAAGATTAATATAGTTGCAATCATCTTTTTGACTAAGGATGGGTAAACAAGTTTGGATAAAGAACTGACCTGAAAATTGCTTTGTGAAGCGAGATCGCTGCTGAAAAGGGATTTCATAATTGATAAGAAATAATAGCTCTCTGTAACCTTGCTGGGGTGACTCAAAAGTTTAGCAAAGTTTTTGGAGTAGGAGCAGTCTCTATAGTCTATCAATATAAATCCAAACATGAATACCCTAAAAAGAGACTGAACAAAGTGATGCTTCAACATAAGACTCATTAGCTTCTTAATTTAATCCCAATGGACCTTTTTTCCCCTTTGTCCTTTTGAAAGCCTTCCCGTGAACAGGACACCTGTGAAAAGGAAGCAGCTTGGGGAGCTGGTGGGATCATGTAATGGTCTAGCTGTACGACACATTTTCTTGACTGATTTTTATACCCCACCTTATCTTGAGGGCTCAGGATTTTCCAGCAACAGCACATAAACACAAAAAAGAATATGAACTAAAACACAAAATATATTTTTTTAAATATAAGAAATCTTAAAATGATGTGCTAGGACCTATTCCCATCTTCCAGACTCTAGTCCTGGCACTATAGAAAAGTCTTTATATTGCCTCTGGACAATGGTCACGGCTTGGGTGTCCCAGGGGAAGAGAGTTCCAAAGTTGTGGAGCAGATACTGAGAACACCTTCCTGCGTGATATTGTCTTATGAATTTGGTGCAGTGAAGAAACTAAAAGGAGGTTGTTTTCAAGGTCTGCAAAGAGGCATGGGGAGGAGGCAGTCTTTCAGATCATACTTATTTCTTTCAAATATTTGATTGTACATTCTCTCTACTCGTGTTACCGTCATATCCCAACCACCTAGGGTAACCTGCCCCAGGAAGAAAACTCAAGCAGATTAAGTAACTGACTCTAGCTCTTAGAGCAAGTTGAAGCTACTTTTAAAACTTAGTTCTTGGCTCCCTACCTTTGTACAGAATTGTAGACCATTAGGCCAGGAAATTCCACCTGTGGACATTCTTGTTGCACCTTTCATCAAAAGATCCTAGCACAGAAGTGGTTTTCATAGAAGGAATCATTTTACTCACTGATGAAACACAGCCACCTCTGGAGTGGAAAGTGGCAGCTTTCTGCACAT
Organism: Sphenodon punctatus; assembly: GCA_003113815.1. Taxonomy (NCBI): domain Eukaryota; kingdom Metazoa; phylum Chordata; class Lepidosauria; order Sphenodontia; family Sphenodontidae; genus Sphenodon; species Sphenodon punctatus. The sequence goes on from QEPC01006157.1 coordinate 760,358, forward strand.
GACAGAAATAAATTATTATTATTATTATTATTATTATTAACAAACATTTATATAGCGCCAGCAGTGTACCTGGCACTTTACAAAGTAATAAAATAGACACGGTCCCTGCCCCTAGGGCTTACAATCTGAGAGACAGGAGCTGGGGGAGAGACTTAGGAAGGGGAACAGAGGGAGAGACAAGGGGTCTAACATTCATGAAGATGCGAGGTCTCAAGTGCACGTACTTGGCTTGGTTACGATGAGAATGACAGCAGGCAGGTCCATGTTGCAAGGATAAGGGTAAACCGATCGTAGGTATAGGAATAGTGGCTCAGCAGGATAAAGAGTCAGACAGAGCAGAGCGAAAGAGGTGAGTTTTAAGGAGAGATTTGAAGGTATGAAGGGAGGGGGCAAGGCGGATGTGGACAGGGAGGGAGTTCCAGGCATGGGGGGCAGCAAGTGAGAAGGGACGAAGGCGCTTAGGGGAGCAGGGAAGGCGTGGAAGGGTGAGAGAAGGGACAGAGGAGGAGCGAAGTGCACGGGCTGGAGTATGGAGGGCGATAAGTGCAGAGAGGTAGGGGGGAGCAAGGTTGTGAAGAGCTTTATAGGTGAAGACTAGGAGCTTGTGCAGGATTCGTTCAGGAAGGGGAAGCCAGTGAAGCGAAGAGAGGAGGGGCTGCACATGGTCGAAGCGACTGGCGAGGTAGATGACCCTGGCAGCAGAGTTTTGGACAGAGATGAGGGGAGAAAGGTGAGACCGGGGAAGGCCAGTGAGAAGGAGGTTACAGTAATCGAGGCGAGAGATGACCAGAGCATGAACAAGAGTTTTGGCAGACGAGACAGAGAGAAAAGGGCGAATCTTAGCAATGTTATGGAGGGAGAAGCGACAGGATTTAGCAACAGAGTCAATGTAGGGTTTAAAAGAAAGGGCTGAGTCAAAGATGAAGCCTAGGCTACGGGCTTGGGGGACAGGCAGGATGGTGACTCCATCAATAGTTATTGACAGTGAGGAAGGAGAGGAAGGATGAGGGGGGAAGATAAGGAGTTCAGTTTTAGCCATGTTGAGTTTGAGTTGACGTTGAGACATCCAGGTAGAGATGTCAGAGAGACAGTTGATGAGACGAGCTTGAACAGAGGGAGAGAGAGAGGGAGTAGAGAGATAGAGTTGAGTGTCATCAGCATAGAGGTGGTATTGGAAGCCATGGGAGGCAATGAGTTTGCCTAAGGATGAGGTATAGATCGAGAAGAGGAGAGGGCCAAGAACAGAGCCTTGAGGAACACCAACTGAGAGGGGGAAGGAGGAGGAGGCGGAGTTGGAGAGAGACACATTAAAGGAGCGGTCAGAGAGGTAGGAGGAGAACCAGTTATGGACAGAGCCACAAAAGCCAAGGGAGTGAAGGGAATCCAGCAAGAGTGAGTGGTCAACAGTATCGAAGGCAGCAGAGAGATCAAGGAGGACAAGAATGGAATAGAGACGTTTAGATTTAGCCACCAGAAGATCGTTGGTGATCTTAGCGAGAGCAGTTTCAGTAGAATGAAGGGGGCGGAAGCCAGATTGGAGGGGGTCAAGGGAGGAGTTGGAGGATAGGAAGTCAAGGCAGCGGGAGTAGACAACACGTTCAAGCAGCTTGGAAGCAAAAGGAAGGAGTGAGACAGGACGATAGCTAGAAGGGTCAGAGGGGTCAAGAGTGGACTTTTTGAGAATAGGAGAGACTGTGGCATGTTTGAAGGCAGAAGGGAAAGAGCCAGTAGAGAGGGAGAGGTTGATGATGTGCAGGAAGGAAGGGGCGACAGTGGGAGTAATGGAGGTGAGGAGGCGGGAAGGAATGGGATCAAGGGGGCAAGTGGAAGGGTTGGAGGAGGAGAGCAGAGAGGAGATTTCCTTAAGGGAGGCAGGGGAGAAGGAGGACATGAGAGAAGGAGGGGGAGGAGGGAGAGGGGTGGGAGTGGGAAGAGAGGAGTGGGAAGCGATGTCGAGGCGGATCTTGTCTATCTTGGAGGTGAAGAAGGAGGCAAGATCCTGAGCAGAAAGGGAAGAAGGAGGGGGAGGACAGGGAGGCTTGAGGAGGGAGTCAAAGGTAGAGAACAGGCGGCGAGGGTCCCGAGAACAGGACTCAATGCGGGAGGCATAGTAGTGTTGTCTAGCAAGGGAGATAGCAGAAGTAAGGGTGGAGAGACAGAATTTGAAGTGAAGGAAGTCAGCGTGAGAATGGGATTTGCGCCAGAGTCGTTCAGCAGCACGAGTGCAAGAACGGAGGTGGCGGATACTAGGGGTGAGCCAAGGACGGGGGTTGTGGGAGAAGGCAGGGCGGGAAGAGAGAGGGGCATGGGAGTCAAGTGTGGAGGAGAGAGAGGCGTTGAGAGCAGAGACAGCGGAGTCAGGGGAGGAGGAAGAGAAGACTGTAGGAAGAAGGGGAGAGAGAGAGGAGGCAAAGTCCAGGGGATCAATAGCTTGAAGGTCACGGAAGGGGCGTAGAGAAGGGGAAGAGGAGGGGGGACAGTGGGAAATGTTGAAAGAGGCAAGGAAGTGGTCTGATATAGGATGAGGATCGAAGGAGAGATCAGCGACAGAGCAGTTTCTAGAGAGGACAAGATCAAGAGAATGGCCATTAGTATGGGTGGGGGAGTTGGTCCAAAGGTGGAGGTTGAAGGAGGAGGCTAGGGAGAGGAAGCGAGAGACTGAGGGCTGAGATGGGTCATCAACATGAATGTTGAAGTCACCAAGGATGAGAGTGGGGATATCAACAGAGAGGAAGAAAGTGAGCCAGGACTCAAAGTCAGAAAGAAAGGAAGAGAGAGGACCAGGGGGACGGTAGATGACAGCAACACGTAGATGGAGGGGGGAGTAGAGGCGCACGGAGTGAGCCTCAAAGGTATGGAAGGAGAGAGAGGGGGGAGGAGAAATTGGTTGGAACTGACAGGATTTAGCAAGAAGGAGGCCCACCCCACCACCCCGTCCTTCAGGGCGGGGTTGGTGAGAGAAGGAGAGACCCCCACAGGAGAGGGTAGCAGGCGTGACAGAGTCCGAGGGAGTGATCCAAGTTTCAGTAAGGGCAAGGAGCTGGAGGGAGCGAGAGAGGAAAAGATCATGGATATAGGGAGCTTTACTGATAGATGAGCGACAGTTCCAGAGGGAGCAGAAAAATGGTAGTTGATGAGGGGGGAGGCAAGGAATAGGGATAAGATTGGGAGAAGGGGAGCATCGAGGAAGGCTAGAGACAGGAGTGGAAGGGGAGCAATGAGAGAAAGTAGCCAAGGGAGCAAAGGATGTATGGGGGAGGTTAGAGAGTGGTGATCGGTTGGGGGGAGGAAGAAGCTGGGAGGAGAAAAGTAGAGGAAGAAAAAGATGGACAGGAAGAGGAGAAGGAGAGGAGGGAAAGAAAAGGCGAGAAAATAGGGCAGACATGTTAGTGAGTAAGATAGGAGGGGGAAGTACAGTAGAAAAGAAATGGAGAAAAGTACGCGCGCTTTTCAGCCCGCTGGTCAGTGGAGCTTGGGGCGGCAGGAAGGCCAAGCTCCAGGAGAGTCGTGGTGTCCTCGAGCGATGACAGCCGAGGATGCTGGGAGCGTATGCAGATGAGCTGCAACCTCACCAGTTCTTGGCCCGCTGGTCGGTGGAGCTTGGGGCGGCAGGAAGGCCAAGCCCCAGGATAGTCGTGGTGGTCCTCGAGCGATGACAGCCGAGGATGCTGGGAGCATATGCAGACGAGCTGCAACCTCACCAGTCCTATTCCAGGCAGCATTCTCGATCCAGGATGGATTTACTGTAGTAACATTATAGCAATTACACATTTCCTTACTTCATTGAGTTTTGTCTCTATGTGAATGGATTCCCTAATCTGGTTTAGACTTGTGTCTGGTTTCATCGTCTTATTTATAGCCTTTAGTTAAACTTTAAATTGGTGCAATGATTTAGGGAAAGGACTTTGTTTAAATTATACCACCACAAATAAAAAAAAAATAAATAGCTTTTTGTTGTCAGTGCCTCTATGCTTTTATTACCTCCAACTGTATAATCTCTTTCTGGGGGCTAATTTAGACAATGGAAGTTATTGTTCTTATAGTTCATTTTACTAGTTTGTTCTCTTATCTTTCAAGCTATGGTATTTCTAACATTGTGAATCAACCATGGAACTCAATCTGCAAACTAAAGCCCCAATTCTGTAGCCAGATCTGAAGGGACAGCGTCTCCCTGTCGTCAATGAGGGTTTGTAGAGGCTCACAGATATACTGGAGAGTGGCCCTTTTCACGCGGGTGGCACCCACGCTAGTGGGTGCCGCCCATCTGATCCCTACGGGGGTGGGTGTGCGTGCTCCTGCACACACGCATCCCCATGCATTGAAGCATCAGAAAAAATAGAGGTGCCTCCGTGCGTGGGGATGGGTGTTCACCCCATCTGAAGCCTCCACCCACCGCACATGGACCATGATGCACCACTGCACAGCTGCGGCCCATGTGAGAGCCATTGTTGCAGGTCTGGCTCCTTAACCATTTTGAGATACTAGCAATGGGGAAATTTGAGTTAGCAGAAGAAATGCTAGTAGGAGTCTTATGTAGTCATTCAAAGCATGAAAATATCATATCATTGAGATTCAGACTATGAATGAGTGATCAAGTTCAGATAAAGTAACACCTGGGTCTAGCAAACCACTTGAGCTCCCGTCATTACCCTAATCTATACGCAGCATATGACTATGCTGAGAGTCATTTCCCCATGATTTTCATCATGTTTGAGGTTATTACAATGCAGCTCCAGCGAAGACTAGGATTTGAATTTAGTATTTCCAGTGCCAAGTCAAGCATGCAATCTCCTGGGGCACGTTGGTCCTCCAGCTAGTGCCATTATATTTTTGGTGTTAACTGTTTCATGATGTACCTAAAACTACATTACTACAAGTATTATTATTATCCATCACCACACTATGGCTTACATTGCCAGATTCAGGATATTAATGAGAGAGGTAGGTAGATAAATAGGGGGAGGAGGGGTGTGTTTTGGCATGCTGACAATGAGAGCCCCATTGCACAAACATGAGATTTAAAACATGGAGGTAAAAAATAGAACCATGAACTTGCACCACTGCTAAAAATTTCTATGAAAACATGGAACTGGCCAATATTCTTTTAAAAACATAAAAAGAGCATCCCAATCAGCCTCAACAACAAGAAGTGTAAACAAACTGGGTTAGGTCATTTTATATAAAAACATAGTGCTAAAATGGAGATGGTCGAGCAAAATGTGTTACCATTAAAAGCACATCACAGTTTGGGAGCTTCCCCCAGAAGCAAGTGCTGGTGATTGCAGAGCCCATGACACATATGAAGTTTGGAGAGGACAATTTAATTTAATTTAATTTAATTTAATTTAATTATTTATTTTATAACTTCCTCTTTATGGTTCTGGCAAAAGGAGCCCCTCCCCAGCTGAAGCACAGACTTGGTCTCAAAGAGCTTAGACGTTCGATGTCAACCGTCTTTACAAACAATCTTCAGTGTCTTATGTTGAGATTTTAAAAACAGGCTAAGATAGCTAAAAGGAATCGTCATATGTCTGCAAGCAGGCCAGCTTTCAGAGTTAGTTACTGTGTCAGGTTTTTCATTACCCTCACTCCCCATAGTAGGGTAAAAAAAGAAGGGTAAATTTGTTACCCCATTGGAAACTCTTTGCCACAAGTGGCAACCGTGTGCTTTAGGTAAAGGTGGTCCAGGGCTATCAGCATCAGAAAAGTCATGTTGCCACTCTGGCAAGTAGTGTGTGTAGCTGCCATATTGGGAAAAGCAGAGCACTCTGGCTCATGTGGTGTTTCACAACTGCATTCGCAGCAGAAGAGGCAGACACAAGAATGCTTTTCCACAGCAAACAAACAAACAGTCAAGGATACTCCCCTCTAGTATTCTCATGCACTGACACAGATATACTGGTCCTTCTTTTATGGCAAAATCTTGTTCCTAAGGTTTGGATGAAGAGAAGCAACCCAGTTTATGACATATTGTTTCAGAAATGCCTGAGTCAGTCTGTGCATCTCTAATTGCATTCTATAGTGTCACTGGTTGTGACACCAGCCAGCTCAGTGGTCACACTAAAAAAAACTATTGGCAGGTCTAGGAAGTAGGCCTGATGTTGATAAGGATTTGTACAGTTATGTAGAAAAGTTTGTTGTGTTCGTGTATCAGCAGTCAACATCTTTGATGGCTCTTCTGGATGTTAGGGTGAAATTATTCCATCAAGGGAAAACTCTGGATAAACTTCTGCCTACATTAAGGATATTTTCAGACGTGACGGGCCTTCGTTTTGACACGGCTCGTGGTCATGTCTACACCCCCAAGCGGAATCAGGCCGGCCAGGCAACAGACGTACTGGCCTGATTCCGCTCGGGGATCAGGGATGGGGCGGGGCCTGGGGCGCAATGTGCAGCCGCACGCCCCCGCCCCCCCACGCTCCCCCGGCCACCTGCCCTCCCGGAGACGGGCGGGCGCAGCGGCCAATCCGGCCGCTGTGCCCGATCCCGGCCCGTGGCCAGGACCATGGCTGGGAAGCGGCGGCGGTAACAGACGTTACCAGCTGCCGATTCCCGGCCGTGATCAGAGTAACCACGGTTCCGGGGTTGAGGCCGGTCTCACCTCCGGAACCATGGTTCAGGGATTTCCGCCTGGTGTTCACTGTGGTGAACATCTGGCGTGACTCCCTTCAGACATTATGGGCTCTCCGCCACGACGGGTGGTTCACCGTGTCAAACGGAGGCCCATAACATCTGAAAATACCCATAGTGCCAATTATCAAAGTCTCATTTGGTGAAGTGTGCTTGAACAATCCACTATTGCCATCACCTGACCAGTGCAGATGGTAAGCTGAAAATGCCGGTTATGTTCCTATCATAAATATACTTGGACCATTACCAGCAGCATACCTTTGGATAACAAGTGCAAGATGGAATGCTGGGGTCCAGCATGCTCATGCAAGCAGGCTAATGTGCCAGTCACTCCCAGCTGCGAGTGCTATGAAACAGCATGTTGCAATCTGTACAAAAACTATAGGGATTCAGAAACGGATTCAAGTTGATGAAGAGATCTGAAAAACTGTTATTACCCATTGTATTAATGTTATATATACTGTTATATACCGTGATATTACCTTTCGATTAGACTATTAACTTTTCCTATTGCCTCAAAACTGAACATATATCTGTGTGTTTCATTGCCATTGAGTTATGTATGATTATCTGACATGCTCATTCAACTTTTTAAAAATTGTATTGTCTTGTTCAATATAACTCGAACAAGTAGAGTAGCCTGAGTTATAATGTTTTCAGTACTGTAAGCCTGATATGAAATTTGTAGTGACAGAATTTGTGAGGTTTTAGTATTAGTGTTGTTTACTAGGTTTTTATTTACATTGAGACAACGCATACATGTTATGTGTCAGCCATCTTGGAATCCAACATGGCTACCATGACAGAAATGTTATGATTAATTTCCTTGGTTCATACAATGTTGGTTTTGTCATTGTTATTAATTTTCTAACTCTAGTGGGGGCTGCAATGTGAATTCATGGCAGCCATCTTGGATTCCAATATGGTGGCTACACATACTACTTCCCAGAATGGCAACATGAATTTTCTGACATGGGTAGACCACCTCTACCTGAAACACACCTTTGCCACTTGTAGCAATGAGTTGCCTATGATAACAAAATCTAGGAACATTGTTGGTCAATTTAGACCCTACACTTATATGTCTGGAGGACCAAGAAAGCGGCACTCAAAATTACTGCTGGTCCAGAGGGACTGTGGTTTGCCTTGGCTGTAACTGAACAGAAGTGAGCAAATTGTTCAGGCTGAAGTGAAGCAATACTAGAGCTTGTAGCGAATTTAAGGAGTCTGAATATATTTCATTTCACCTTTTATTTGTATTCTGCTCTCTCTCACCTATGGTGACTCGAGGCGGCTAACAACAAAGGTAGAAACATACAAAATAACAATAACAACTATAATTCAATACAAAACAACATAACCCAAGTAACCCTTCAGTTATTACAATATAACATAATCTTTCAACATTACCTTTCCTAATGTTCTATCCTTGCTGCCACCAGGGAAGAACCAAACAATTCCAGCCCAGTCTCCTACTTTCACCAGGAGAAGGGGCCCATCCTTATTCCAGTTTAAAGTAGTCTAATATTCAATACACAACAATATTCAATATTCAATACATAGCAATAGCTCACAAATCTATACCTTCCAATATTCAATACAAAACAACCCACTACCACCACAATAATCCCTCCCCCATCCCTTTCCCTGCTGCCACCAGAGGTCGGTACTAGGGGAAACCTCCCTCTCCCTCATAACTACCCCCTTAATAAATACCATATTACCCTATCCCAACCCCCACTCCCCCTTTTTGCCCCCAGCAAACATGGCTCACCATGGTAGTGGCCCCCCTGGGTCCCCTATGGTCCCCAAAAGGCCCCAAAGGGCTGCACCCATTGGCCAAGGCCCTTCGGCCCAAGGCCTGTGGCTCACGCCCTGCAGCAGAACCGCTGGCAGCTCTTCTTTAAGCTCCCCAGTCCACTTCTGGGTTCGGGGTCAGGGGACGAGCCGACCTCAGTGCCTGGCTTCTTGCTTCCCCTGCCCCCCCCCCCCACAAGAACTCACTGACAGCATGTTTCTCTTTATATATATATAATGGGACAGAGTCCAGTTTCCAATCCATGGAAGGACTGGCAGAACCAATCAGAGTTAAGCACACCAGCAATGCCCTCCAAAGCATTCTGAATAAAAGAGGGGCACATATGACTCAGTTTCTTATCTGTAGTGGACTGAACAATCAGGAAATGAGGACCAGGGGGAGGAGTCTCCTGGAATTTAATCTTAGTGTCAAGTAATGAATCTTTGGTCTAGGACTGCTTACATGCTGATCAGAGATATTTTAAGGATCCATAAACAAAATAGGGACAGTCTGGTATTTGTGCCTCCCATCTATTCTGGAGTTGAAGAACAGGATGATGTTACGCTAATATCGGGGATACAGAAACACTATACCCATGCATAGCCATCAAAACATAGGTCCAAAGCTGCACTCAGTTGACCTTCACTGAAAAAGCTAACTGGCTGATTAATCCTGAGTGGGCTGCCCCAGAACCTCCCATCTACACAAATAAGGGGGCAAATCAGTGCATTAATCTGTCAGAATCCTCAGTATCTCAACTTTATGCGTCTTCTCTGTGCACCGCAAGAGGACCCCATGAAGATAACCATGCAAGCAAGTCACACTTGTGACTTGCCACAAAGAGGAGTACATTCTGAGGTGTCAATTAGAGGAATCAAAAGCCATGTACACCTGATTCTTGTAAATTTACACCATTAACTGGGAAACAGGATTTAATCAGTTGGACAGCTTTTAAAAAAGAAGCCAGTTCAGGCTTAGTTGTATTTCTGCTAGGAGCATATCGCAGCCTATTGACTTTGCATAATATACAAACTGATTCTGCATGATGGCTTTTGGAAACCAATTTTATGGCTTGGCTAGGCTGATTGAGAAGTTTAGTGACCATGGTTACTAAAACACAGGTGACTTGTTCTGATTTGTGTCAATGCTTTTAACAGTCCATGGAAGATGCACAGTGACACTGCAAAGTCTAATATTGCTGAGTGGCCACCCAAGTTCTGCATTAGAAACATTATATTGATAAGCAGCCCCTAAATCATCGATTCAGGTGCCTGTAGAGGTCTCCATCACTGAACTAATCTGTGAGCACCTCACAGATCTTAACTTATTTGCACAACTGCACATGTTGGAGAGGTGGCACTCACTGTACAAGTTAAAATGAAAGGCAAAGAGAAATCAAGAGCTAGATTTCCCAAAGGCTACAGCTGCCATTTAGTCTTGTAAATAAAATGACCAGAATTTTAGAGGATTCATTAGCGAGCAGGTTCCACAGAGAACTTATTTAGGCACTTCTCACAGAACTGCCAGGCTTGATTTTCCAGAAAAGCTCAGTGCCTAACATCACACAGCCAGAAATTTGATACAGTTCTGAGTTTCAGACTTGTGTTTGAACTAAAAGATTATTCAGGCTGCAGTAGCAGCCTGAATAGTTAAATGCACAACCACTCTCCATTATAAACAGGGGACTACTGAAACCCTGATATCGAGGAAACTGCTTGAGCTACATTTCTGAAAATGTATCCATGGGTATAAGGTGTGAGGATCATCATATGCACAAAGTTTGAAGAAGTTCCATCAGGAAAATAAAATGTGATGACTGTTTAAAAGTTAATTGCTTGTGGTCAAAATGCAAACATCCTCACCATTTTGAATCATCAATATCTCCTCCCCCTGGCTGAGTTGAGCCCCCAAACGCCACAGGCTTGGAGCATGAGATCAATAACAACTGCTTATGTAATATGATAGTGATTGGTGCAGCCAAAACTGAGTTATTAATGGTTAAATAACCGGTTCTGCAGGTTTGCACATGCGCACTTGAGCAGCTGCTGACTGGCAAACACAGCACAGTTCTGGTTGCTTGCACATGCACACTCTAGCAGCTGTGGGACACCGTGTACTGATGATAGGGATGGGCGAACGCGGTTCGGTAGTTCGGTGTTCGACCCAAACTCGGCCTGTTCGGACAACCGAACGCGAACACGAACACGAACATACCGAATGGAACTGAACACCGAACGACGAAATGGCGAACACACCGAACAGATCCGAACACCGAACGACGAAATGACCGAACAGTTCGTTCAATTCGAATCGCGTTCGGTTGTGTTTGGGTGGTTAAAACGTGGTCTTCTGTCAGGTCACTGGAAGG
>QEPC01006157.1:773242-817673 GCA_003113815.1 Sphenodon punctatus
AATCCGATAATGCCGGTACGCACAGTACCGGCATTATCGGATACCGGATTTTACCGGTTTCCCGCCCCTAGTGTACACAACATTATACAATTTGTTCTAAAGGATACTGTTCTGTAGAAACAGAGTTAATACACTGTGAAAAAATTGTTCATTGTCGAGTTATGATAATAAATTAAAGTTTAATAATGAAAAAATGTGAAAGCTTAGTTATTGTTAAAAATTAATAAAAGTATGTATGGTAAGGAATTAAGTACGTATATTATAGTTATGTTGATGAGGATAAAATATTAAATATTCCTCAAATTCAGAAATAATTTCCATGTTTTTGGTACTTATGTCTTGTTCCAATGTATGGAGTTTTAAAATTGTAATTGTAATTAATGTTTATGTTTTTTTGGAGTTTAAGCTAGAGTGAAAATGATTTTGTGATGTTTTTGAAAAGGAAACCTTTTAGTTTGTGCATTTAACGTTTTTTTAAAACTGTAAAGTTTTTTGTTTTGGTAAATTTCAAGGTTTTTTGTGATATATCAGTACATTAATATATAAGTCCCTCACACGCACACACAAACACACACACACACACACACACACACACACATTGTTCTCACGAACAATGCCACCGCCACTTGCAACCTCATAGGAGGTTCAGGAGCAAGTGTAGAGTTTGCCTAATAAGCCTAATAAACCAGCTGTTCTACTTTAACTTATCAGTGTTGCTTCTGCTTCATGACATATTCTGCAGCCTCAAGTATCCAGTACAGATTCATATCCATGAACAGTTCATTAAGATATTGCTTGGATGCCTTATCATGTGTGCTGGACCAAATATCCTTTGAAGATTCCAGATTAATATACCCAGAAAGTACTTGTTAGGGTGTTCTCAAATGAGACGTTAGCCCATATTAGCCCACACCAGGTGGGTGGCCACCTGCCCATTTATTAAGTGTTTGCCCCTGCAGGACACGAAGCCACCACCCACCAAACCCGCTGGCCCCACTCATGGCATGGTCTTGGAGAAGGCGGAGGAGCCCACTGTGTGGGTAAATGCAGGCTAATGTGTGCCTATATGTCTGTTTCCCATCAACTAGGTTGTGGACAGTGCCTCTGTGCGTATAGGTCCGTCATGACCATAGAGTTGTGGGCAGAAATCCTAGAGTGTTGGAAGAGTGACTGCTTCTTGCCCTGCTCTTGCTTGCGCTGCCAGTGGGGGCTGCCCGCAAGTGCATGAAAGGCACGCCAGGGGCTGCTCCTTTATTAGGATGGACACGCTTGAGTATGGCCTGGGTAGGTGAAACTACATAATGCTGTAAATAGTATGGGGAGCAGGCAGGGAAGAAGCGCTAGCTGGCAGGACAGAAGGCTGCAGAGACCATCTGCTCTGAAATCTGTGTTAAGCCGTATGTTACCCTTATTTAAATATGTGAGTGGGGGCTGCATGGACTGAACTCAGACTGCAGTGGTCTATCCTGTCATTTGATTTCACTCTTTGTGACGAATCAAAGCTAGAGGCAGATTAGACAGAAATGAGACATTCTGCTGTGGGAGAGAGCATTAACAGTAAATGCCACTGATTCTTCTTTTCTGTTTGCAGAAAGAAACATCCAAAAAGGGCAGTCTGTATAGCCGAGGGAAGGACTGGCAAGTTTCCCTGACAACAGGCAGAAAGTAAAGCTGGCTGGAGTACTTGGCCTCCCCACTACTCTGTCTGGGCGAGACTCCTACTGCTGTTATTTTATTACCACCTTGCAAATGAAAGCTTGGCTAAAATACAAAGATTTGCTTTCACCTTAGTTGAAGTTTCCCCTGCAGTCAAGTGTATAAAAAGGTTTCAGTCTATCAATAATGGACTGGTATCTAGAGCTGCTGTTATTTATGGCAAATTTCAGCCTCCAAAATTATCACCGCTTTTTTTCTTTTCTTCAGAATAAACTGTTTCAGCTATAAACTACTTGATTATGGCCTGGGTAGTTGAAACTACATAATGCTGAAAATAGTATGGGGAGCAGGCAGGGAAGAAGCTCTAGCTGGCGGGAAAACAGGCTGCACAGACCATCTGCTCTGAGTTAAGCCATATGTTGCCTTTATTTAAAAGAAACTTTAAATCAAACTTAAGACATTCTGGCCAAAAAGGGAAAGTAGACAATTCAGGAGCGTAAAAACAGGGGGAAAGAAGAGAGAATATATACTGAATGTGTGACGTGGGGAGCAACCCCTTCCTGAATTTGATCCACCGAAGAATCCCAGAGTGGTAGTAACTGCTATGTAATGTCTACACTCCACCAATTCTCCTGCTCAGAGCTGAAACAGGAGATTTAAAGATGGCCATGACTTCACCAACTGTAATGGAGTGGGCTTCCTAGCTGGTATGCGGTGTGATGCAGTCAGCCACTGTGCCAATCAGGAATCTGCTAGTAGGCGGTGTGGCAGCAGATCCACCCCAGAGTGCCTAGGATCCTGATAAGCAGTAGAAAAGTGAAGTCCCATTCCCAGAGCCTGTAGTGGAGCAGTGGTATTACTAAAGGTGTGTGTGTGTCTGTGTGTCCCTATTCAAGGTTATTACCTTCCCTCTCGCCCCCCCATGAACTGTTGGAAATACATTCCTTTGGCTACATCTCCCCTAAGCACCTCATCCTGTTTGTTTGCTAGAAACAGCAGGAGTAGAACAGTCAGATCAGGGAACCCTTCCCCCATTCACTCTGTACTACTTCTTCTAGGACCTGATTGGTTAATCTCCTCTCCCCAGAATGTTTCTTATCTCTTTGTGCCTGAGAGATATTCAGAGAGCTTCCTACTTCCCTCCTGAACACACCTAGTCTTAGGACTTAGCATAGATGTAGGCCTTTCCTATCCTACATGTATTTCTTAATAAAGCTACTTAATCTTAAGTATGCTTCCTGCCTGCTTATTGATGATTAGCTACTCACACTCCNCATGTATTTCTTAATAAAGCTACTTAATCTTAAGTATGCTTCCTGCCTGCTTATTGATGATTAGCTACTCACACTCCTCTGTAAACTCTGCTTTGGGAAAATCAATGCAATGATCTCACAGTCCTTGCATTCCAACATGAACCCTGTTTCCTCACCTCTGCCCTGGACCAATGATGCCTCCACCAAAAAACAAAAACACAGAGCCTTCCCCAATTCCCCCTTTGCGGCCACCTGTTGGCGGCGAAGACAGAGTTGTCGCACCCCAGCAGGGGACGCAAAGAGCACGACCCTTACTGAAAGGGGGGGATGCTCTCCTTGAGAACCACTTCCTCCCCCCCCCCCGGTCACTTGCAACCCCCGTGGCACTGTGTTGCGCCGCGGGGGTGAAATTCAAGGAAGCCTGCATGGCGGGAAGATTTGGTTCCAGCGAGGGTTGCTAGGCGACCCTCGCTGGGAAGAGTGCGAAGAATGCGCAGCTGATTGGTGCACCACCTGAAATGAACTCTCCCGCTCGCCTCTTCAGTCAGGAGGCAGCAGGAGCCAATCAGCAAGCTCGGGTCCGGAGCAGCAGTTGGCGGGGATTTTCGCCGATGGCCGGACAGGACAGAGGCACCTGAGCGCCTAGCGAGGACCCAGTAGCGGCTGTTACTGGGGGGAGCTCGTGAAAAGGGGGCTGTACAGACCGCCCAGGTGTTATAGCACCCTCATACCATCTCGGTCATTAACTGTGTTAGGCCTCTTGGGGGGAGTGATGGGGGCTAGGAAGAAGAAGAGCAAGTCCGGGGGGGGGCAAAAAGTGGTGCAGCCACACACCCCTGCGTCAGATGGGGTAGAGGTGACTTTGGGGGGCTCCAGGCCAGGGAGTGAGGGAGGCACTCTAGGCCCTGCGGCCTATGAAACCGAGGGTGTACAACATCCTGACGGAGGGCAAAGGGAACAGCAGGGGGCAGCCGAAGGGCACCCCATACCTGTGGAGCCCTCCCTGAGGGAGCAACTAGAGGGGTGCGAAGCGCTGCTTCGCAGCATGGGGGGGTAAGGGATCCCACACAGGATGAGGCCCTGGTAGGAGGAGGGGCAGCCGGAGGACCTGAGCTACCTCTGCCCCCTTGGAGGGAGGGAAGGTGAACAAAAAACCCAGCTCGGTATATCGAGGATCCCCCTGTGCCTAGACGGGTGCAGGTTGAACTACCCCCACCAGCTCCAGAGGTTAATCAGGCCCGGTTTGGGTTGGGGGCTGGCCTTGGGGAGGCTTCGGCCCCTCCCGGCCCTGGGGTGTTGCAAGTTGCCCAACAGGCTCCGACTGCCCCATGGCCAGGCTTCCAGGCACTGGGGGCACAGCAGGGGTTGATCGTGAGGGGCTGGGGTTTACCTGTGACAGGGACGGCATACTCTCATGGCACGATGGGCATGCCTGCGGCAGGTGCAAGTATGGGGCCTGGTGTCGGGTTTCCCCCTCCCCTCCCTTTTCAGTTGTCGGAGACAGGGATGGAAGGGGACAGCCTTCGGGATCACAAGCACACCAGCAGGGTGATGATGATGAGGAGTTGCGCAGCAGAGTAGCGGTGTTGGAGCAAGCCATTCGGGAGATGACGGAGCGCCGTAGCAGTGGTGGGACAAGGAACGATGGAGCAACAGGCAATCCATCATCGGGTACGGTGCCAGGTTGTTCCCCCACGGGTAATGCAGGCACGAGTGTTGGGGCATACCCCTCGGTGGGGTGGGG
Organism: Sphenodon punctatus; assembly: GCA_003113815.1. NCBI lineage: Eukaryota > Metazoa > Chordata > Lepidosauria > Sphenodontia > Sphenodontidae > Sphenodon > Sphenodon punctatus. The sequence goes on from QEPC01006157.1 coordinate 777,896, forward strand.
GGTGAACCCGGGGGTGGGGTGGGGGCTGAGCCCCAGTTATGGAGCACCCTGGGCGGCGGGGCTCCCGCACTATCCTGGTCCTGCCTCTGGACCTGTTGCCTCGGGGGCAGGGAGCGGGTCAACCTCGTCTGGGGACTCAGCTGCCCAACTGATTTTGTGGAACGGGGCGTGGGTGCAAGCCTTACGCTCTCTCCCTCCTTTGGTGGGGGTCGGGCTCTCCCATCCTGCAGCGATGACCCCTGGCCACAACGGGCAGGTGTTGCAGGTGTGGGGGAACCAAGGGACTCAACTAACCCCAGGGTATAACCTGGGGCTAGTTACGGGACAGTATATCTTCCCTGGGGTGGGATATGCGTTAGTGGTCGCCCCCATTGGGGCACACCTTTTGCCAGCAATGCGTGAAAAAATCTGGAGAGGCAAATTTGTGGACCTGTTTGCCCTCCTTTTTCGTGACCCACTTGTAGACCTGGCGGAAGCCGATGATTAGAAAGAAAAGGAGCGTTTTAAGCGCTCCAAGGCCGACAGAAACTAGACCAATTGGACTGTGGCCTTTGCAATCTATCAAGGGGTTGTAATTCAGGCCTATCCAGCCAGGACATCCGAGCTTCTTAAATATGCAGACATAGTCCACCGGGCCTATGAGTCCGGTCCACCAGGGGCTTGGCTCCGATACAATGAGGAGTTTTGTCATCGGGCAGCCTTCACCCCGGGTATGCGCTGGGATTCCCATGCACCCGACTTATGGTTGGACTGTATGGTGGATTCGGCAAGGGCCCCCAGGTCACACAGCGGCCATCTGTTAGCAAAGGGTGGCGTGGCACCCACCAACGATCTTTTTCATGGTGAAGGAAAGAGGGACTTGGCTACCTAAGGAAACCAATGTTACGAATTTGATCGCACGGGAAAATGTTCCCACGCGTCCTGTAGATTCAGGCATTCTTGCCTCAATTGTGCCAGCCTGTATAATGCCGCGGCCTGTCCCAGGGGCAGGTCGGCCGGTAGAGGTAGGGCCCCTGGAGGACCAATGGGAAAGGGGGGGCCAGGGGCAGTGGGTCAGCCGGCTCAAGGAAAGGGCTCCAACCCCAATTAAAGTGGAGGTGCTGGCCGCAGCCCTTTCCCCTCACCCCGACTGAAGGGAGGTAGATTATATAGTTAATGGGTTTAGGGATGGGTTTCGCATTCCAACCGGGGAGGTCCACCCCCATAGGTTCGTGTCCAACTTAAAGTCAGTGGTAGGGATGGAATGGGTGGTAAAACAGAAATTAGAAAGGGAGTGAGTGGAGGGAAGAATAGCCAGCCTTTTCTCCTCCCCACCATTTCCTGACCTGGTCGTCTCCCCGCTCGGCCTAGTCCCAAAGAAGGCCCCGGGTGAGTTCCGCCTTATTCATCATTTATCATACCCACGAGGCAGGTCAGTTAATGATGCCATCCCAAAGGACCTGGCCACCGTGCGTTATACATCATTTGACGCAGCCGTGGAGCTAGTAAAATGTCATGGTCCCAGTACCCTTTTGGCTAAGTGTGATGTGAAGTCTGCTTTTCGTCTGCTACCAGTACATCCAGACAGCTTCCACTTGCTGGGGTTCGCATTTCAAGGGCGGTTTTATTTTGATAAGGCCATGCCAATGGGATGCTCCATTTCATGTTCAGCCTTTGAGCGCTTTAGCTCGCTAGTGGAGTGGCTGATTCGGCGGCGCGCCGATGGAGGGGATGTCACCAAATATTTGGATGATTTCCTCTTCATGGGTGCTGCTGGAACCAATGAGTGCCAAAAACTAATGGAGTCCTTTCAGGAAATGGCTGACAGTTTGGGCATCCCTTTGGCGCCTGAGAAATCAGCAGGTCTGGCCACTTCCCTACAGTATTTGGGCATAGAGCTGGATAAAGTAAAAGGGGTATCCCGGCTTCCTTTGGACAAATTGATCGACCTGCAAAGGAAAATAGCTGACTGTAGGTTGTCCCGTAAGGTCACAGTCCGGCAGCTCCAGTCATCAGTGGGCAGTTTGAATTTCGCATGTAGGGTAGTGGCCCCCGGTCGAGCCTTCCTAGCATGATTGTACACCAAATTGGCCGGTTCCCCACATCCGCATCACCATATACGTGTCACTCAGGAGATGAAGGATGACTTAGATATTTGGTCTTCCTTCCTGGTTGAATACAATGGGGTGAGTCTGTGGCGGGACGAGTTGTTAGTGGAGGCTGAACTACAAGTCCACTCCGACGCTGCAGGTGGGATGGGTTTTGGTGTGATATTTAGGGACCGGTGGTGCGGGGCCCCCTGGCCCTCTGATTGGTTGGAGGGGGGTTTTACCAAGGACTTGACATTTCTGGAGCTGTTCCCGATAGTCTTGGCTGTTCACCTCTGGGCGGACGAGTTTGCCAACCACAGGGTTTTGTTTTAGTGTGACAACCAGGCCGTGGTCCATATAATCAATTCCCAGTCGTCCCGCTCTCTCAGGGTCATGGGCTTAGTCAGGGCCTTCGTGCTAGCCTGTCTTCGTAACAACATAGTATTTAAAGCACGGCATATCCCTGGGATTAACAACGCCATATCTCGCTTCCAGATGGAGCGCTTTCGCTCGCTCACACCTGGAGCCAGACAGGACCCGGAGTCCTTACCCCCATGGCTGTGGAACCTTGGATCGTAGAACTATATAACACCGTACAGGGATCCTTGGCCCCGCGGACCAGGGCGGCATACCAGAGGGCATTCAACGAATTTCAGGGCTACCTAGTGTCACAGGGTTGGCAGACAGGTTTTCCCATCCCAGAACCACAGATCCTTAGGTTCATGCTGGATAACAGGCAACAGGGCTTTGCGGCAAGCACCATTGGTTGAAAGCTTGTGGCGGTGGCATTCATGAGCAGGTTGGCAGGTCACCCCTCACCAGATCGGGGGTTTTTTGCCCGTAGGATGTTGGAGGCATGGGCTACGGAGCAGGGCGCACCGCAAGACAGCAGGCCACCCATAACACCTCAGATCCTCACGCACATGTGCGAGATGCTGCCCCGCATTTGTTCATCGGAAAGGGAAGTCATACTATTCGAAGCGGCATTCACAGTGGCCTTTTTCAGCGCCTTTAGGGTCAGTGAATTGGTTGCCAATTCTATGAGGGACAGGTCTGCCCGTGTGTTAGCAATAGGAGATGTGACTATCGAAGAACGAGGACTGGCATTGTGATTGCGCCACTCAAAGACTGACCAGAGGGGTAGGGGAGTCACAGTGAGCTTGGCACAGGCGGGGCCAAGTGATTTATGCCCAGTACGGGCCTTACAGCAGTATTTGTTGGTTCAACCCACGCTCCCAGGGTGGCTGTTCCATCATGCAGATGCCACCCCCCTCACTAGGTACCAACTTATGGCTGTTATGCGGGCAACCTTAGAAGCTTTGGGTTTCCCAGCAGGGATGTTCGGAACTCATTCATTCCGGATGGGGCGGCCTCCTTTGCCACAAATGCGGGCCTTGGGGAGCGGGGTGTCCAATCGATAGGCCGGTGGTGCAGCCGGGCTTATAGGGCATACCTCCGGACGCCCCTCTCCTTGCAGCATCAGTAACCATTTCTGTCTTTTTAGGTCCTGGGTGTCACCCAAGGTGCACAACCTGGATCGTAGGCCATAGCCTCATTCGTTGGGCCAGAAAGGCAACCGGAAAATCGCATTGGGGGACGCAGCTGGGTCTCTCTGTTTACGCATGCATCAAGTGGATGGGCTGTAGTGGTATGTGTTGGCACCAGTTGATTCCCACCCTAGGCAGTGAACAAGGGGTCAGGCCTGACTTACTAGTGATCCACCTTGGGGAAAATGACTTGGGTGAAGTAAAAGGGGTTCAAATGTTGAGGGTAATTAGGAACGACATTTGGTCGATTAAGTTTATGTTTCCTGGAGTAATGTTTCTGTGGAATGACTGGGTCAAGAGGATGTCTTGGGGCATAGGTGTACCACCACATAAAATTGACAAGACCAGAACGGTGAATAGGGAGATAGGGAGATGGCTGAAAGAAGTGGGTGGGGCAACTATTCCCCATCGGGCAATCACGCATAAGAGGACCGAGTTATATAGATTAGATGGGGTACACTTGTCTCCTACAGGAAATGACTGGTACCTGGCGGCCCTGAGGGAAACATTACGTGAAGTTTTAGTTACGGATTGGTTAGGTGGGGGGTTCGGGTCTGTCCAGTTGACACGGCAGCCCCTAAGTGGCAGGGGTCCAGCACCTGAGTTAGGTAGGTTAGAAGATTAATTGGGCATCTCCTTAAGAGATGAGGGAGTGATACCAGCCGCAAATGCCGGGTATGGTAAGCGGCGGAGTCAACCCCTTGGGAGAAGTGCCGCGAGGGCTGTAGGGACATGTACTGTCCCCGGCTTAATGGCACTATCCTCTTTCCTCCGTTCTACACGGGCCATGCTCCCCCTCCCCATGACTGCGGTATCGGGAGGGGAAGACGTTCAGAACAGTTAAGAGGGATTGGTACCCGATGGGATATCGGGCCAATCCCTGAGTTGTGTTCATGTGTTTATTATGGGTGCTGGACCCAATTCACCTGAGCGAATTGCCCCCCACCATTTCAATTTGGATAAATAATCTGTTATAAATAAAGAGTGTGACCATTTGAATTCCAACTATACTGTGTCGTGTCTCATTGGGAAGAGGGGTGCGTCGACAATTCCCTCTTCGCGGCCACCTGTTGGTGGCCAAGACAGAGTTGTCACGCCCAGCAGGGGACGCAAAGAGCACGATCCTTATTGAAAGGGGGGGTGCTCTCCGTGAGCACCACTTCCTTCCCCCCCGGGTCACTTGCAACCCCCGTGGCAGTGTGTTGCGCCGCGGGGGTGAAATTCAAGGAAGCCCGCATGGCGGGAAGATTTGGTTCCAGCGAGGGTTACTAGGCGACCCTCGCTGGCCTCTTCAGTCAGGAGGCAGTGGAAGCCGAGCAGCACCCTCCCACCCGCCCCATGAAACACTGTGGCTTTGCGGTCGCTTAGTAGGGCCGGGAAAGAATTTTTTGCGAACCACATTATTTGGTCTATTTGTTGTTCATTTTTTTGCCTTCCTCATAGTATTTGGGATATTTGGCTAATTGAATTTGTCCCGTAGAATTTGTCATTGCTGCTATTTAGTTGAAGTTCGTCGCACTCTGCAGGGGTCCAGCACCTGAGTTAGGTAGTGCTCTGTGAGTTAGATATCTATGTCCCATATCCCTCCAATTCAGGGAGGTTTTTTGGAAAATGCTCTGTTTTCTATTTAACTGAGAAATTCAAAGACAAAATACTTTCGATAACACTTCATGGTGTGTTGTGAGCCTTAAGACATTTATTTGGCAGACTATTTTGAGCTCACTTGATGAAAGAACCCAAACCAAGAATGAGAGTGGTATTCTATCAGCATCAATGCTCTGTGATTTCTCCCAGCAAACCGTACTGTCACAGAGTGAGGATGAGTCACATGGTGGGATCCTGGCTTAAAACTCATTCACAGGTGCCAGTTTGAGGGGAGGGGGAATGCAAAAGATTTTATTCTTTTCTTTATAAGAAACTTAGTTTAATAGGAAAAGCTTCTCAATAAAACAAATGGCATTCAATACATTTATCAATTTGTTAACTCAAACCCATAGTTTTCCACAGTTCCCTGCTTGCTGATATTCAGCTCGGGGTGGGGATGAAAGTGTTTAACTCACTTTAGTCTGGTCATGTTATAACCCCCAATCGTGGGCATGGAGGTTTTGCGTTATTTCCCCCTTCCTCCATTAAATTCAATAACACAAGACAGGGCTGGATTTTGAGCTCTGTCTCACATTATTGAATTTAATGGGGGAAGAGAAAAATAATGCAAAAAAACCCCATGCCCACAATTGGGGGTTTCATGTGACCAGACTAATGTGAGTTAAACTTGCGTTCATCCCCGCCCCTTTCTTAACGTGGGTACGCAGCCTTAGTTTGAGAGTGGTTGCTGACAGAGCAGGAGCCAGAAGGGTGGGCTCCCCTCTAAGTCCAAAAGAGGGACTTACCTGAGAGACTGCAGAGGAAAGCACTAAGCAGGACTCTGGTTAAGGAGGTAATGCCAGAGGGCTGACTGGATGACCTTGGGGCTGAGCAGCAGCAGGGTGTGGCGAAAAACAGCCCTGAGCCTGGAGAAAGTACTGGCTGCTTGAACTGAGTGTTGCCAGAGCTGGGGAGCCTGACCTTGGGACTTCTAGGTCTGCTGGGGACAGATGAGTGTGTTTTTCTTTTTCCATTGGGCAGTATGTCTGGGAATTTCAGATGCGTTGCATCTGGCATGGATTGGGCTGTCTGATTCACAATCCTCCTTCTCCACAGATCCACTCTCTATTTCTCTCAAGCATTTGGGGATTGCACATGCCTGGGTACTGTGGCATGAGCTGTCTGATTTGCAATCCTCAGCCATCCTGGCCTCAGAGCAATGCTACACCCTGACTGCACCCCGGTTTGGTTTCTCTGCTCCTCTTCCCTGGATCTCTCGCTATATTTCTCTCTGGACAGGGCAGTCTGCATTTGGGGATGGCAGACGGCTGGGTGGCAATGGCAAGCATGCTTGGGCGATTGCAGATGGCTGGTGGCAAGCATCCTTGTTTTCTTAGGAAGGAATGACGCAGTAAACAACTAGCGGACAAAAACCTGGAAGTAAAATGGTACCCTCAGTAATGCAGTAACAGGTACATTGACGGTAAATGGTACGCGGTCACCATCCGTCCTGTTCTCCGTGCCCACAGCTTGGGCTTCATTTTTGACACGCACCTCTCCTTTAAACCTTACATTGACTCTGTGGCCAAATCCTGCCGATTCGCTCTCCTCAACATTGCCCGCATACGCCCCTTTCTATCTGTCTCCTCGGCCAAAATCCTTGTTCATGCCATGGTTATCTCTCGCCTCGACTACTGCAACCTCCTCCTTGCTGGCCTCCCTCGCTCCCACCTGTCCCCCCTTGTGGCGATCCAAAACTCTGCCGCCAAGGTCATTCACTCTGCCCGTCGCTTCGACCATGTGACGCCTCTCCTCCTCTCCCTTCACTGGCTCCCCCTTCCTGAACGTATCCTGTTCAAACTCCTGGTTTTCACGTTCAAATCGCTCCATGACCAAGCTCCCCCTTACCTCTCGGACCTAATCGCCCTACGCGCTCCTGCGCGCGCTCTCCGCTCTTCCGCTGTCCCCTCCCTCGCTCTCCCTCGCTTCTCCTGCTCGCCCAACCGCCTTCGTCCCTTCTCCCTCGCTGCCCCGCATGCCTGGAACTCCCTCCCTGCCGACGTCCGCCTCGCCTCCTCCCTCCGCTCCTTCAAATCCCTCCTCAAGACCCACCTTTTCCATGCTGCCTTTCCCAATGCCCTCTAGTCTTTCCCCTTGCTCTTACTGTCAGCCCTCCTCTGCTGACTGCTGCTACCGACCACCTTGTAACCAAGCCAAGTACACGCACCTGAGACTTCGCATCCGCCTGAATGTTTGTTTGTCTTCTCCCATGTCTCTCCCGCTGTCCCCTCTCCTTGTCTCCCCCTCCTTGTCTTTTAGATTGTAAGCCACAGGTAGGGACCGCACCTGATTGTATGTTCTGTACAGCGCCAGGTTGTTACTGGCGCTTTATAAATGTTTAATAATAATAATAATAATACGCGGTAGATAGGTAAACCACGACGGTATTTCATGGTATTTGAGTATTAAGAAATAGTGTCGGTGTCGAGAAACAGTCAAGAAAACGGTCCTGATTCTCAATATCACAATATATCTCATGAGTAAAATTTTAAGCTGTTTGCATCAGCTCTACTTCTGACCCAGCTCTGCACAACTCTATGACCATAAGCAAGTCAAGACCAAGGGCACATCTCTGTACCTCTTTTCCACTCTCCCAACTTTTGTCTGGCTTGTCTTTGGACTCTAAACTCTTAAGGGTAGGAGCTGTCTCATTACGTTAGGAGCATCTTTCCTCTTGTGATTCCCCAGGTTTGAATAAGCACTTACCTCCTAGCAGCACCACATGTGGGAGAAGGAAGATCCAGAGTTCCAGCTAGTTCCTTAACAGTATCCCTGCTGCTTGTGCTTTATTGGCCCTCACTATCCCTTCCATTCATGTGTCATGCTTCTACCCTGGTGGCCTATTGTGCTTCTAGGCACTACACCCCTCCCTTAACACCTTCCCCCAGCCAATTCCACAGACCTCTCCTTATCTCCACACCTAGAACTCACCTTAGGCACATGGGGAGTTAATTTTAATTAAAATTTGTAATGCTCCTTTTTATGTTTTCCATTTAATTTCAGCTTTCATGTTGCTACAGTCTGACATAAATCATTTGTAAAAATTAATTTATCTAAGAAATTAATTTTCTAATATAATAGAAATGGGTAAAACCTGAGAACTTCAAGAACGATATGTTACACTGTATTATTACATAAATATGTAACTCAGATCCTCAAAGTTGAAGTGAAAGGGGCTTCTACAGATGCTATGCTTAGGGTCAGAGCCTAAAGGGGAATCGTCATAGTGCATCTCCCCTCCAGGATAGTAAAGAGTTCACCCAACCTTGTGCAGGGCGATATTTAGTAGTGATAATCAAATCAGCCTATGTTGATCGTTATGCCAGAATAAGCATTGTAATAGGAACAGAGGTGAAGTGTAAAAACTGAAAACACAGTTGAAACTGATTATTTAAAGCAAGGTTTCCTATGTGCTGATTTAAACTCTTGATTAAAATCATTGACATGAATCCAAGTGATTCTCCCATGGCTGGATTATCCTGAGCCCCTCATCCACCCTCACCTGAAATATAGTGGGCCGTTTTGGTCATCCCCATCCTCAAAAAGAAGAACACAAAGATAGAGGTGGTTTGGAGGCAGGTGGTGTTAACACCTAGAGGCATGGAGAAACTGCTTCATATTGCCAACAGGGGGATTAGCCTCTAGTAACTCCATTTTATAGACAAGAATTTCTGATCTGGGGGCTTCACTTGCGTGGTTTTTCCTAGATGCTTCTGTATTAAGTTCTCATTAAAGCAGAGAAACTTCATGATCAGTTCCCCAAGGTGTTATAAAATCATTAACTTCTTCTACTTACATAAAAAGGCAACGTGGTGGAGTCAATCTAGACAACTTGGAACCAAACTGACAAAAGACACACCAGACAAATGAGCCCCAACCAACACACAGGAATCCTGACAAGTTTGCTTGATTGTAAGACACAAGGTGAAAACAAACAAGATGGAGGCAAGCCGGCTCCCAGGACCCTTGGGGAGGGCCAATGCAGCCACCACCCCTTGTATCAGCAGGGAAGGCAGTTCATTGAGCAGACTGCTCTCCCTGGTAATCTGGGCATGGGGACTGCCATCACAGGTCCCTCCCTGCCATAGGTTAGCTGAGGAGCCATCCATATGGGAGAGGAGGCTCCCAGGAAGAGCTGCTGCCAAACAGCTGATGTGGAGGCGGGGGCAGAGGTACACCTTCACCTGACCCAGTTGCATGTGCCAAACAGCTGATTGGGGGCACTCCTCCAGTGGCCCCGATTAGCTGTTTGGCAGCCAGGGTGAGCATGCTACTCCAGACCCCATCCTCAGACCTCACCTTACAGCAGGGCTTGGTGGAGCCTAACAGAAAGGAGGGAAACCATTGCCTCGTTTAACCCAGGTGGTCAGGCCTTCACCTGGGCTGTGTTGCTGACCGCCTCCAGCTCACATGTATCATATCAGCCAGCTGACTGCCCTGAGGTGGATGTGGGCGAACATCTGATGGCAACCTAACTGATGAGCAGGTGTGTTTTTACCCACAGTAGTCAAGGACAGGGACCCAGGAAAGGCAAGCAGGTAGAGTGTGCGAACACAGTTCGGATGTTTGGAGTTCGGACCGAACTCGGCCTGTTTGGATGACCAAACCGAACGTTCAAACGGCTGAACAGTTCGAAAAAGTTCGAATGAGTTCGGAGGTGGGAAAAATGTTACTTTAGGTGGGAAAAATGTGTCTGGAAGGGGGAGGCAGCTGAGGAACAGACTTCCTGGCACCAGGGGTGGAGACCAGGGGTGGTTTCAGTGGCAAATGATACAGATACAAAAAAAATATTCAATTTCGGTATCAGTATTGATAGTGCTATTTTTGGATGTTCGGCCGAGTTTGGCCAAACCAAACTCCGCCAAACCGAACAATCAAGCCCGAACTCGGGTTTAGAACCAAACAACTGAATGTCAGAACATCTGAACCTCGTTCTGTTCACACATCCCTACAAGCAGGTAATTCTATAAAGTCAACTCCCTATGTAGTTCAGACTTACTTCAGGAACTACAACCCCCAAAACAGACCTGTCTCTACAATGATTGACACAGGAAACATTTCCTGTCTGCACTCTGAAAATCAGTCTATAAAACTGGCCATTTAAAGGAGACACCCAATCCTCCTCCACAAAGGCATAGTGCCACATCATCATCATCAGCCAGCCAGGTGCTGGTGAGTTCCAGGTGGGGTAATCTTTCCATCCCTGGAAGGTGGACCTCATGGACACGGTGCCACCACCCCTCTTGTCCTGTGAGCACACCAGCCCAGTACACAAGGTACAGGCAAAAGTAGAATGAAATATTTTATTTTATTTTATTTTATTTTATTTATTTATTTATTTATTTATTTTATTGCAGCATTTTTATATCGCCCTATTTATGTTGTCATATGGCAAACATAAATTACAATAAAATATAAAATTTGAGATTAAAATAGCTGAATTTAACCCCCCCCAACCCCCTCACCGAATGCCTGACTAAACAGCCAGGTCTTGCATTGTCTGTGAAAAGAGGAGAGGTCCCGAGAGAGTTGAATCTCTGCTGGGAGGGACTTCCAAAGTCGCGGTGTGGCCACCGCGAATGCCCTTTCAAATTTGGCCCCTCGAAAAACCTAGGGGACCTCTAACAGGGTGCTCCCAGAGGACCACAGGGGTGGACTGAGGATATGGGGTGAGGCAGTCCCGCAGGTAAATGGGGCCCAGGCTGTATTGGGCTTTAAAGGTTATAACCAACACCTTGAAGTGAACCTGGAAGACTATAGGCAGCCAGTGCAGAGAATGGAGCACCGGTGTAATGTGCTCCCAGCAGCCTGTCTGCATAACGAGGTGGGTCACTGCATTTTGCACCAGTTGAAGTCTCCGGACTGTTACCAAGGGTAACCCCATGTAGAGTGCAATGCAGTAGTCAAGTCGTAAGGTGATAAAAGTATGGATGATGGCAGCGGCGGTTTCTATAAATGGGTGGCTGGGCGGCCGCCCCCCCAACACCCCCAGGGCTGGTCAGCAGCCATCAGTCCCCTTAGCAACTGTAGTGACGCTGGTATCGGACTTGTGCTGAATCCAACTGACTTCTCCATAGGGCCCATTTGTGGTCCTATGTTGAGACTGTGAGGATGATGGCAAAGAAAGAATTCTTTGCCACCCTCATAGCATCTGCAAAGTCATGTCCAGCGGAGCTGTTCCAGGTGGTGCAGGGACTGGTCAGTCCAGCCTCCCTCCGCCTGAATGGGGACTTGTCCCAAGTCCGCTGTGAGGAGTTTGCCACCTACTTTGCAGACAAGATCGCTCGGATCCAGAGCAACTTCGACCCTGGATTAGGGACAGTAGAGGTGGAGTGCGAGGTGATGGAGATCCTGTCTGGTCCATCTTTTTGGGCTGAGTTTCAGGAAGTGATGCCAGCCGATGCTGTGGATGTCCTGGAGTCTGTTAAGGTCACCAGTTGTGAATTAGATCCATGCCCATTCTGGTTGATGAAAGCCTCCAGGGAGACACTGGGGACAGTGTTGGCGAGGGTAATCAAAGCGTCCCTTTGGCAGGGGAGTTTGCCCCCCAGTCTCAAGGAGGCCATGGTGCGCTCCCTGCTGAAGAAGCCACCCTTGGATGTGGACACACTCACCAGCTACTGACCTGTCTCTAACCTTCCCTTTTTAGGGAAGGTTATTGAATGAGCGGTGGCACTGCAGCTCCATGCTCATCTTGACAGCATCAGTTTCCTTGACCCATTTCAATCGGGGTTCTGCCCTGCGTATGGCACAGAGATGGCGCTGGTGGCCTTGGTGGATGATCTCTGCCAGGAGATGGACTCAGGATGTTCAACACTTCTGATCCTGCTAGATCTCGGCCGCTTTTGATTCAGTGGACCCTGCTGTTGAGACAATTGCGAGCCCTTGGGGGTCTGGACGGGACTGTCCTTGGATGGTTCAGATCATTCCTCTTGGGGAGAAGTCAGCGGGTTGTCCTGGGGGCTGTCTTCCAGGCCCTGAATTGTGGTATTCTGCAAGGTTCCATTCTGTCTCCGTTGTTATTTAATGTATACATTAAACCCCCTTGGGGTTGATTGTGAGAGGGTTTGACGTTCATTGCCATCAATCTGATGACACCCATCTTTACCTCTCTTTTTCAACTGACCCAGGTCCTGCCATCTCGGTGCTGTCCCAATGCTCGGAGGCCGTGGCAGATTGGTTATGGCAGAGCAGACTGAAGCTCAATCCTGATAAGATGGAGGTGATGGCGGTAGGTAGGGTGAGGGAGGTGACGGCTCCCCTCGTAGAGGGGGGTCTCCACCCCCCCCCGTAGCCTATCAGGTTCGGAGTCTGGGAGTGTTATTGGATTCAGACCTCTGCCTAGATCAGCAGGTGGAGATAGTGGCTAAGGCTGCCTTCCTCCAGCTGTATCTGGTGCGGAGGCTGCATCCATATATTTCCAGACCTGACCTGGACACCCTCATCCATGCCTTCATCACCTCAAGGCTGGACTACTGCAATGCACTCTACGTGGGGCTTCCCTTGATGCTGGTTTGGAGACTGCAGCTGGTGTAGAATGTGGTGGCTCGTCTCCTGATGGGGACGAGCTGACGGGAGCATATAACGCCTGTGCTCCACGTGCTGCACTTGCTGCTTATAGTGTACCAAGCCAGATTCAAGGTGTTGGTCTTGGCCTATAAAGCCCTACACGATTTTGACCCTTAATAGCTCAGGGACCGCCTCACCTTCCATGCCCCAGAGCAGCCCCTTTGGTCTGCTGGGGGTGCCTTCTTGGAGGTCCCCCTCGTAAAGTGGGGGGCCACTATGGAGAAGGCATTCTTGGTGGCTGGGCCACGATTATGGAACTCCCTCCCAAAGGACATCTCTAGCCAGGAGGATCTGGCTGCTGTTAGAAACCAGAGGGTTGCCCCTTGGTTAGGGCAGGTTAAAATATTTTTTGCCTGTGAACCTTCTCTTGACCTCTTGGAAAATGCAACCCTGAGGAGGATATATACCCAGCTTAGGTTTCAAATAATTAAAACAGAGGTTTTTGAGGGCAGGTTTGTGGGGAAGGATTATAATTTACGTAAATGTACATGCTCTCTTGATGAAATAGAGACCGTAGATTATTTTCTCCACAGATGCCCATATTATCTTAGCCTTAAAGCTACTTGGCTCTCCAGACTTGTTTCAAACAATTCTGTCATTGATCAGGGGAACATCTTCCAAATTTGAATCAGTCTATCCACAAAGGAAGATCTGTTAGAGGTCTCCACATTTATAAACCTTGCCCTTGAAAGACGTACCCTTGTGAGGACTAGACTTAATTTTCCATGAACTGGATGCCTTTGGGCTATGGAGCTATTTAGTTCAGGCGCATACTTTTTTTTTTTTTTTAAAGTTTTCAAGTGATTTATTATTTTCTTCAACAATACATACAAGCAAAAAAAAATTCTCTGTCTCAATTATACAACTCACTCCCCCCCCCCATCGCAATTTACATTTTAATAGTCCAGGTATCGCAGCTCTTCTTGTCTGTTATTTTCTATTCTTCCGTTTTTCTCCTGAGGTACCCTAAGTCCATAAAACTATCATTCCAGTTGCTGAACCCCCTTTTGAACACTTCGTTCTTCACATAATACTTTATAAGTTTCCGCCCAGTTATCCACAAATTCTTGTACTGTGCCATTTAGTTCTGCCAAGGTCTTTTCCATAATTATATTGTTCCACATTCTTTTTCCCCAGTCTTGCTTTAAGGGCTTTATATCCCCCTTCCAGTTTTTTGCTATTGCATAGAATCCTGCCACCAGACATTCCCTTGCTGCCTTCCCCTGATTTTCATCTGCCAGTTTATTCAGTGTCTGATCTAATATAGCCACTTCTGGTGTGAAAGGGAGGTTTACCCTTATTACTTCTTGTACGAACTTCCAAATCCCTCTCCAATATTCTAAAATCAGTGGGCAGCTCCAACAATAATGAACCAAGTTACCCTGATTTCCACAGCCCCTCCAGCACTCTCCTGTGCTTTTTTTGTTCCAGTGCCTTTCCCTGTTAGGGGTTATATAATATCTATAAAAAATCTTTAGACTGGTGTCTTGAGTGTCTAATGTTTTAAATTTGTCAAAAACATAACTCTTGGCCTGTTCCTTGACGTTTTTGTCTAATTTAATCTGGAGGTCCCTTTCCCATTTACTCCATATCCCTATTGTCTCCTTGTATTCCGCCTCTTGCAGTGCGCCATATACTTTGCTAAGGGTTCCTTTGTTTATCTCATGGTCCAGGAGTATTTTCTGTAACCCCATTGGTTTCCTTTGAAAATCTAAGATGATGTTTCTTTGAGTAAAATAACTCTTCAGCTGTGCGAGCTGCAGAAAGTATATCTTTTCTTTCATAAGTGATTCAAGATATTCTAGATTCCTGAATCCCACTGGGGTGAATAATTGTTCCGCCCGCGTAATTCCATGGGCCCTGAGCTGTCTCCTCAGTGTGACTGCTATGTGTTTTTGCTTAAGTTCCACCCTATCAATCGATGAGAATGGTGAAGCTGTCATTTTTATTTTCAATCTTTTGTGTGTCTGTTTCCATGCCTGTATGGCACCTCTTGCGAATGGATGTTTATTCACTTTTTTTAACTCTCTATTTTACCTTCATCTACTAAGAAATCCAAGAAGGAGTTAATCCTCAGATTTTCCTTTTCAATTTCCACCCAATTATTCTGTTTTGGGCTAAAGTACCACTTATTTATAGGGGCAAGTTGCGCTGCTTTGTGGTATAGCCTAATATTCGGCACTACTAGCCCTGCCTTCCTTCTGGGACAATATAATGTGTGTTTGGCAATTCTTGGTCTTTGATCTTTCCATATTAATTTTCTGATTATCTTTTCTACTTGTACAAAAAAGCTCTTCGGCAGTTCTATCGGTAATGAAGTCATTTTATACAACAGTTTCGGTAAGGCTATCATTTTAAATAAATTACTTCTACCCATCCATGAGCAGGCTAAACCTTTCCAGGACTGTGCCTCCCTTTCTAACTGCCCTAGTGCTTCAGGAAAATTTTCTTTATACAAATTCTCAGGGTATTTTGGTAACTTGATACCCAGATATTTAAACCCTTTATCTGTAAGTAAAAATGGCACCATTCCCTCTAAAATCTCTTGCCTATGCTGTTTAGGTGCATATACCATAGTCATTGATTTTTCTAAATTAACTTTATATCCAGACACTTGGCTGAAATCTTCTATTAACTGTAGCAGTGGTGGCAATGATACCTCTGGGTCGGCTATAAACAATAAAGCATCGTCAGCATATAGCGCCACCTTGTGTTCTGTGTCCTTCACTTTAATACCTGCTATTTTCTTATCTTGTCTGAGTGCACATGCTAGTACCTCCGGAACAATATCAAATAACAAAGGAGAAAGAGGGCAGCCCTGTCTGGTTCCTCGTCCCAGTTCAAAAGGTTCTGAGAGTTCCCCATTAATTATCAATTGTGATACCGGTGCATTGTATAAGGCCCAAATACCCCTAAGCATTCCTTCACTCACTCCCATTCTTTCTAAGGTCTGTAACATGAATGGTATGGCTACCCGATCAAAAACCTTCTCTGCATCGGCCCATATTATTAATGCCTCCATGTTTCTGTCTACAATTAATTGAATTAGATTGACTGCTCTTCTGATGTTATCAGCCCCATTTCTTTTTGGGATGAATCCGGCATGGTCTGGGTGTATTAAGTTCTGTACCACTGCTTTAAAACGTTTAGCTAGTATCCCCGTGAATATTTTACAATCGACATTCAATAATGAAATTGGTCTATAGCTGGCCGGGAGCTCAGGGGCTCTACCTGCTTTTAATATTAGCAAGATGTGAGCCTGCCCAAAATCCTTGGGGGACTTCCCTGTTTGCAAAATATCATTGTACATTTGACCTAGAGTTGGAATTAATTGATTCTTGAACATTTTGTAGAACTCAGCAGAGTAGCCATCAGGCCCCGCCGCCTTGTTATTTGGCAGGGACTGTATAACAGCCTCTATCTCCTCATTTGTAATTGGACTATTTAAAAATTTAGCTTGGTCCATGTTTAATGCTGGTAATTCTATTGAATTAATAAATTTCTTTATTTTTTCAGGATCTTGTTCCTGTGCTGTATATAGTGTCTGATAGAACTCAGCAAAGGTTTCCCTGATTTCTCTGCTTTCCCTTGTTATCTTGCCATCCTTCCTTTGTACCGAATTTATTATTGTTCTTTTCCTCAGATTTTTTGCCACTCTTGCCAACGTCTTGCCAGCCCTGTTACTATTCTCAAAATAAAAACATTTAATTTTCCTCAGTTGTTGTACTGTCTTTTCTGTTTCAATGACGTTAATTTCTTTTCTTAGTTTAACTAATTCCCTGGCTGTTTTCATCTGAGGGTTTAGCTTATTGCCTGCCTCCAGGCCTTGTAATTTCCCATATAATTTCCCTAATTCCTCTCTTTTCCTTTTTATTATGCTTGCTTTTAAGGCTAACAACAATCCCCTCCATACTGCTTTCCCTGCCTCCCAGACCACCCCCACCGAACCCACTGAGTTTACATTTTCTTGAAAATACCATTCCACTTGTTCAGTTATATTTTTCCTATCCTCCTTTAGTTTTAATAGCCCTTTGTCAAATGTCCATCTCCCTTTCCTTTGTTCTACCTGCCCTGATAAGTGGAATGTGACTATCATTGCGTAGTGATCCGAAAGGACCACCGGCTGAATCCGGCATCTCCTCACCCTCTGTAGTGCCTCCCTATCACCAAGAATATAATCAATTCTCATGTATATATTGTGCCTCGCTGAGTAGTACGTATATTCCTTGTTCCCTGGGTTCATTTCTCTCCATAAATCATGAAACTGATGCTGCTTACACTCTTGCTGAATCTGTTTTTGCCATGTCTCCCTGTTTTTAGCCCCTGAGTGGTCTATATCTTCCAAGTGTGTATTTAAGTCCCCCAGGATAATCACTATGCCTTCTGCCTTTTCCTGTATCACTTTTAAATATTGCTTGATAAACTTTTTGGTTTGCATATTTGGTGCATACATTGCTATCACAGATATTACCTTTCCATTTAGTTCCCCGTTTAGCAACAGGAATCTACTCTCTTTGTCCCCATGAGTTGTTTTCACTATCAACCCACACTCCTCAGTGAAGCCAATCATGACCCCTCTCTTTTTTGTGGTTGCGCATGAGGAATAGAAGTGGGGGTATCTTTTACATTTAAATCTCTTAACATCTGTCACGCGCATGTGTGTTTCTTGTAAACCAAATAAGTCTATTTTTTGCCCAAATAAAAAGTTTTTAACTCTTTTCCTCTTTACAGGAGTGTTCAACCCCTGTACATTTAGTGTTAAACACCTTAGTCCCCCAATTGAGTTGCCTGAACTTTGCTATTGCTGGCTACCCTGCCCCCTTGATACCTCAATTTTAGTTGTTTTTGTGATACTTCCCTCCCCATTGTTCCCTCCCCATCCTTATCCCCTTCTTTGCCATCTTTAACCCCAACTAAGGTGGCCCTAACCGAGTTCCCTTCCCACTCCATTACCTCTCTTTTACCTGCCACGAAAACTTCACTGCAGGTAGTTTCTCTTAATCAAAGACACTTGCTGACTGATACAGCTCCTCCCTCCCCACAAACATCCTTTCTTTGGTTATAACATGTGTTTAACCCCCCCACACTTTAACATAACATCTTGAAGTCATGCCATTCCTGTTCAAATTAACTCCTAATTCCCACAAACTGGGGAATTTAAACTTTGTTCAAATCCTTATTTTGCTTCTGCTTTGTGCTTTAGTATAAAGCATTCCAGCTCATCCTTGTCTGTAAAAACTCTTCTTCATCCATTCCATATGATTGCCATTTTGGCCGGGAATAGGAGGTGTGGTTCTGCCTTCATTTCACGTAATGTCCCGAAGAATTTGCCCCAGCTTCTTCTTCTTTCCATTGTCTCTGGTGCATAGTCCGGGGTTATCCTGATGTGTTTACCTTCAAATGTCAGCTGTGGGGCTTTCCTCGCCTGAGCTAGTAAGTACTCCTTTTGTGTGAATTTCAGTAAGTTTATAATAATGGGTCTAGGCTGTTCTTCTTCCTTTGGTTTTGCTCTCAGTGCTCTGTGGGCCCTCTCTATCTCAAGCTCAGGTAAGTGGGAGGCTTCGGGGAAATTTTCTTTAGCTATTTGTTTTATCAGGTCCCTAATTGAACCCTGTCCTGCTCCTTCAGCCACACCAAAAACCCTCAGGTTATTTCTTCTTGTCCTGTTTTCAAGGTCTTCGATTTTGCTCATGCATCTCAAAGCATTTTCATTGCATACTTTCTTTTGTTCTCCCATTCCCATTAATTGCTCTTCTACCCCTGCTATTCTGTCTTCAGCTGCAGTGATTTTCCCTGTTGTTTCTTTTGTCTACTGAACTCTGTAGTTTGTTTATTTGAGTACCCAGTCTGTCCCTCGCCTTCTGTGCTATGCCCAGCTCTTTTTTCATGTCCTCTTTGAAATCAGTTAGTACCTGGATCATTTGTTGTAGTGATTCCTCCTTGCTTCCCTCTGCCTTCTCCTCTCTCGTGCTGCGAGCTGCCATCTTGTCTGCTGATTTTTCAGCTGACTCCTCCACCCTCTCCGCTCCCGCTGCTCTCACAAACTGCTCCAGTGAATTTTTTTGAGTTGGCTGCTTACTGCCTTTTGCCTTGCAGCTCATGCTCCCTTTTTAAAAAAAACTTTAAAGCCTTTTAGTGCGGTGCAACTTTGTTTGTTCGGGCGGGTTGGGATGGAGCTCAGCAGCGCACGTGTTTTCCTTATCCGCACATGCGCACCTCAGGCACATAAATTTATGATCAGCTATGCGTCTGTGCCCGGTCTGGCTGTTTTAAGATCAGAGCCAAACCTTAAATTTACAGTCCCTTAGTTACAAATTGTTTACCCTCTTGACTAAGTCACAACTTGATTGCAACTTTGAGATGACTGGAAGTGCCAGAGATGGATTTTATTATTTATTATTTTAGGTAATATTGTTTCATGAGGTACTATGTAATTTAGACTGATATGGAGTTCTGTTTCTGTGTTTAAATCTATTTATTTGTATTCTGTGGTTTTATCTTTGTATTTAATTATATTTATATTGAGTGCAGTTATGAATTTGTACTTTGCATTTTGGCCATGATGAAATGCCCATGCCTAATAATAATAAACTATAAACTCCCTCCAGGAGAAAGCCTATCTGGCCCCAAGTCTGCTGGCCTTCTGCCAGACCTGCAAAACTTGGCTGTTCTCCCAGGCCTTCGGAGGAGGGGAGGGGGGTGGCATAAAGGTTTGGAGGGTGGGTGTTTTTAGGTTTTTTTTAGATGTTTTAATATTTTGTTTTATGATCATTTAAACTTATCGTTATTTTTGTGTGTTGTAAGCCGCCCCGAGATGCCATGGGCATGAGGGGGTGGCTAATAAATGTAAATAAATAAATAAATAAATAGTTGACTTACCACAGCTCTCAGCAATCCATCCTGGCCCCCGGCATGTCCCAGTGGCTTGCAGTGACACTGCAGCCGCTTTCTCCCCACTAGAGATTGGGCGCATGCACAGTCTGCTGTGCGCTGTGGACCTCCTGGGTATGCGCCTATTCTGGACTCAGTATGCTGAGTCAGTTACAGTGCTGCCATGGCGCCATCATGCTGCTGCATGACTCTCTCTCAGGGCAGGGAGGAGGGGCTTGTGAAACCTACAGCTGAGTTTCATGAGTGGAACTCAGCCAAAATAGACGGCAACTGGGCTCTTAGCAATACCGCCCATTTTACACACTAGAGGGAGGTTAGGTAGGCTGGGGGGGGGAGGAGTTTCAGGGGAGGAGCCTGCCTCAGCACAGCCAGCCAATCACTGGCCAGAGAAAGATTACAGGAGGAGCTGCCTGCAGCCCTGGCCTGATCTATATGCTTGCTGCCTATTTTGACTGAGTTCCACTCATGGACAAACTATTGAAAAGGTAGCCACAGCAGCACATGCACACTACTGCTGCAGCCTCTTATTAGTGGCATTGGGGAACTGGACAACAGGCAGCAACTACAGCACTGCTGCTTAGAAACTGGTAAGATTGAATTCCCAGAACCTGCCATGTTCACACCCTTTGCTTCCCCCGGCCTGGCCACATGGCTAGCTATACGCTACTGCTGTTTCAAATAGCCTCTGCTGATTCCCCCCCCGCCCCAACTGTCTGCTGCTTTCTGTTTTTTAGGTGATGCTGGGGGAACCTGGGTGGGGGCTTGTTACATGCAATGGTTTCTCTGCTTGAGTTTCCTTGACATTTTTTAATGCAAATTATTTGCAAGCCTGTGCAGATACACTCGGGGCCATTTTGTGCTTCCCTTCTGCCCCCACTGGCTTGGACACATGGTTTGTGCTGTTTCAACTGGCTGTTTCAACTGGCCTCTGATGATTTCTCCCCCAATTGTCTGCTGTTTTTTGGGTGCTGCTGGGGGAACCTGGGTGGGGGCTTGTCACATGCAATGGTTTCTCTGCTTGAGTTTCCTTGGCATTTTCAATGCAATTTGCAAGTCTGTGCAGACACACTCGGGGCCATTTTGTGCTTCCCTCCCCCCACCCCCAATCTTGTACTTTTTGCATAGGAAACTTCAGGAAGTGCTTGCTCTTAACACCTTGAGCATTTTTCTCACCATTCTGTAGTTTTAAAGTATGTTAAGGGGCTTTACAGCATTTTTAGATTTTGAAGAGATGTGTAGGTTTTCATAAGTATGTGCTACTGGGGCCCAAATTTTTTGTCAATCTTACTGTCTAAAATTTAAGTAGAATATACAACAGCAGGCAACTACCCATAAAGAAAAAGCAGTATCCATCCAACTGTTTCTGAAGATCACCTACAGAAGCAGGTAACTTCCTTTCCCATGGTGGGGTGCAGAAAAATGTGTGTGTGGGAGCAACCTTGCGTATTTACTGATACAATTTGTAAAAGCAGTCATCACAAGTGTGGGATTCTCTTTGCCACTTCTATTGTGTGGTGGTCATGACTTCTCAGAGACAAACTGACCTTTCTGTTTGTCTGTTGTGAGCAGAAGGAGAATGAGCAGGAACCACAGCTGCCAAGGAATTGATAACCTAGTTCCAAGGGACATGGTTGAAGAACAGAGAGTATATTGAGGAGGGTGCCAAGAAACATTGCTGTAAGTTGGAATGCACTTTAATGAATTATCTCCAGAGTGTTCTAGCAACTTCAGTTGCTGCCTGCCTGGCATATTGTGTGTGCCATACTTCTGCATATCATTTGCAAGGGGAAAATATGTGTGTGTGTGTGTGTGTGTGTGTGTGTGTGTGTGTGTGTGTGTGTGTAACATGTTATGCTTTCATTCAGGACTTGTCTTTGTACCCATTGTAGTACAGTGCATAATGATGGCTTAAATCTCTCTGCAATACAATTCCCCAAAATCTTCTCTTATTTTGCAGGACAGAAGTATCAAAGAGCAAGCCACTAAAATGAATACCATGGATTCACTGTGCCATTCTCACAGCTCTTATACTGAAAAATGTCAGGTGAAAGAACTGGGACCTGACCATCCAGATCTTCAGCTTGCGCAAGCTTCCCATGACAGAGAGAGAAGGACTACACATGCCAGTTCAGCACAGCATGGTATGAGAAGAAGTGGCTGTGTGACAGCGTTTCCAAGACTGCATTGTTTTGTTTTCCATGCTTGCTGTTCGGGGGTGAGGCGGTGTGGACCAAAAGTGGAGTGAAGGACTTAAAGCATCTAGCTGAGAAGATAAAGAAGCATGATGAAGGCAAAGGTCATATCGATAACTGCTTCAAGCTTGCAGCATTTGGTAAGACCAACATAGTGGTGCAACTGGATGAAGGTTACCTTGTGAGCATTAGAAGGCACAATGAGGAAGTTGACAAGAACTGGTACATTCTTTCTAAAAGAATTGATTTTATTCGGTTCTGTGGTGCTTTTGAGTTGGCACTGCGTGACCATAATGAGACTGAGGACTCCTTGAAACCAGGAGTGTTTAGAGCCTTGGTTGATCTGATTGGCAGCATCAATTCTGTGATGGAGAAGCATTTGAAAACTGCCACAGTTTTCAAAAGCACTTCCAAAACAATCCAAATTAACTCTTAGACTGCATGCTCACAGGGGCCAGGGATTTCATTATCGAGGAGTTGAAGAGCACCAAATATGTGGCTATTCAGGCTGATGACACAACAAATGTGTCAACTCACTTCCAGTCAGTACTTATTTATCAGTACATTGATGGCAGGGGCTCAGCATTTTGTTTGTTTTACTCAGTTGCAAGACTCTTGTGCAAAAACCATTGCCACAGCATTGCTGCAGCAGATGAATGTTATTTTTCCACAGGATGATGATAAACAAATTGATTGCTTAGAGCTATGATGGTGCGCGCATGATGCGTGGGCAGCATGGGTGTGTGTGTGCGTGTCCAAAAGAGGATACAGGACATATACCCAAATGTTCATTATGTACACTGCTATGCACATCAACTAAATCTGATAATGCAACAAGCTGTGTCCCAAATAAAAAAGGTTAAAGTATTTTTTGCAGATTTGGATGGATTAACAGAATTTTTTTTGTCATCTCCAAAAAGGACAGTGGTTCTGGATATGATAATAAAGAGAAGGCTCCCCAAAGCACCTGCCATGCACTGGAACCTTAACGTTAGGACAGTAAATGTAGTTTATGAGCACCGAGAGGATCTGATACAGTGCTTCAACCACATAAGAAGTAATTTTGATTCCAGTGCAATTTATGAGGCATGGGGATTTGCTAGAAAGTTGGAAGAAGATAGGGAGTTCCTTTACTTTCTGTTTTTATTCCATAAAATAATGCCTCATGTTAAGGTGCTTTATTTATTTTATTTTATTTTATTTATTTTCAAACTTTTACTACCCCACCCCTCCTGCACCAGGCAGCTCAGAGCGGCTTACAATTAATAAAAACAACAACATTAAAACAACAATTAAAACAACTAAAAGGAGGAAAAGAAAATAACCCCATATCCAAAAAAAACCTCCACCCCCTCACCCATCTCCCCCGCCAAATGCCTGGTGGAACAGCCAGGTCTTGCAACTTCTCCAAAAAGAGGGGAGATCTGGGGCCAACCAGGCCTCCACCAGAAGGGAGTTCCACAGTCATGGTGTGGCCACCAAGAACGCCCTCCCCTGCGTGGCCCCCCCGGAAGACTCAGGGGACCTCGAGCAGGGCACCCCAGATGACCGCAGGGTCAATCCAGCACCTGGGGAGTGAGGCAGTCCCACAGATAGGTAGGGCCTAGGCTGTTTAGGGCTTTATAGGCCCAAATCAACACCTTGAATCAGGCCTGGAAAACCACTGGCATCCAGTGCAGAGAGCGGAACACTGGTGTAATATGCTCCCAGCGGCCCAGTCCTACCAGAAGATGGGCCACCATATTCTGCACCAGCTGCAGTTTCTGAGCCATCACCATGGGTAGCCCCACATAGATCGCATTACAATAGTCCAATCTGGAGATGAAAGCATGGACAATGGTGGCCAGGTCAGAACCTGAGACAAATGGCTGAAGCCGTCGCACCAGATGTAATTGGCGAAAGGTACTCCTCGCCACAGCCTCCACCTGGGCATCCAGGTGGAGCTGCGTGTCGAGGAGCACTCCCAGATTCCATACCTGGGTACCAATGGAGGACAGACCCTGCCAATAATGGGGGCCACCATCTCTATCACTTTACCCACCAACATCACCTCTGTCTTGTTGGGATTCAGCCTCAGTCAGTTAGTCCTCATCCAGTCCCCCACAGCTGTCAAACACCAAGTAAGCACTGAGACTGCAGTGCCTGGGTCTGTTGAAAAAGAGAGATACAGCTGGGTGTCATCAGCATATTGATGACACTGCACGCCGAACCTCCTGATCACATCACTGAGTGGCTGCATGTATACTAGGGGTGGGACTACTGGATGATCCAGTATCTGATACTTCTGGTTTTGGGGTGTACTGGCAGTATCAGATTACCCCGGTAATCGGGGGAATTTACCGGATTCCCCCTGTGCTGGTTTTTTTTACATTGCGGCCATTCAAATGAATTGATTTTATTCGGTTCTGTGGTGCTTTTGAGTTGGCACTGCGTGACCATAATGAGACTGAGGACTCCTTGAAACCAGGAGTGTTTAGAGCCTTGGTTGATCTGATTGGCAGCATCAATTCTGTGATGGAGAAGCATTTGAAAACTGCCACAGTTTTCAAAAGCACTTCCAAAACAATCCAAATTAACTCTTAGACTGCATGCTCACAGGGGCCAGGGATTTCATTATCGAGGAGTTGAAGAGCACCAAATATGTGGCTATTCAGGCTGATGACACAACAAATGTGTCAACTCACTTCCAGTCAGTACTTATTTATCAGTACATATGAATGGCCGCAATGTAAAAAAAAACAGAAAAAAACCCAAACACTTTCCCTCCCCCATCCAGGCTGTGCGGGTGGAAGGGGGGACACCCCCCACCCACCCTGCCCAGCCTGGATTTAAATTTTTTTTTTTTCCCTAAGTCCCTGGGCCACTGCCAGCGACCCAAAGCCCGCACCAGCAGGAAAGTGTACCAGTACCGTTGATCCCTGGGGTGGGGGGTGGTTTAACACACACCCCTACCCCAGGCATCACCCTACCTCACCCACCCAGGGATCACCCTACCTTGGCTTCAGCTCCGGGCAGCGGTGGCAGCGGTCCGGCTGCCGGCTTCAGCTCTGCTGTGGCTGCCGGCTTCAGCATGCTAGTGATGCGTACTAGGCCTTCTGGGGAACTTCCAGGTTCCCCGGAAGGCCTAGAGCATCAGGCCTTCCACCGCCGCCACCGCCTGGAGCTGAGGCCAAGGTAGGGTGATCCCTGGGGTGTGTGTGTGTGTGTTAAACCACCCCCACCCCAGAGGTCAATGGTACCGGTACACTTACCTGCTTCTGGTGCGGGCTTTGGGTTGCTGGCGGCGGCCCCGGGCCGGAGCCCAGGGACTTAGGGGAATTTTTTTAAAAAAAAAATAATCCAGGCTGGGCAGGGTGGGTGGGGGGTGTCCCCCCTTCCACCCGCACAGTCTGGGAGGGGTGGGGGGGAGGTTTTTTTTCCTTCTCTCCATTGATTTCAATGGGGACAGTTCCCCATTGAAATCAATGGTGAAAAAACGGTACCGGTATACCGGTATTAATCCGGTATGCTGGTATTTTGAAATCCGGGAACTGGTAAATCCAGTACCTGGTATTTGCCTGGATGTCCCACCCCTATATATGTTGAACAGGAGAGGGGACAAAACCGAACCCCATGGGACTCCACACGAGAGGTCTCAGTATGATGAAAAAGACTCCCCAAGAACCACTTGCTGTGTTCTACCGGTCAGGAAAGAGCAAACCTTTCAACAGTCCCGCCCACCCCTCCACAGTCCCGCAGTCACGTCCCCACCATCCTGTGATCAACTGTATCAAATGCAGCTGAAAGATCTAATAGAACTAAGAGGGTCTAACGACCCTGCAGTTTATGACCAACTGCAAAAGAGAGAGATTGACTCTGTAGGTGTTCAGACATTTACTACAGAGTTTGTCAGCAGCATCAATAGAGTGAGAGACTCTATTAAGGATCTGTGCTCCGAATTGCCAGAGCAGTCCCAACTCCCAAGAGGTAGCACTATAGATAGCCTGGATCAAATCGCAGTTGAAGTTTGCGATATCATAATTTCACATGCAGAGGAACGATTTGCATTCACAAAGCACCTAGTAAGTGCAACATTATTACAGGGGACTCTTTTTGCAGAACACAACCAACGCTTTCCAATGTGAGCATTGAACAAAATAGTGGATACCTACCCTATGCTACACAAAGACAGACTCTGGGTTCAGCAGCGGTGGTGGCAGCGACAGTGACAGTGGTAGTGGCAGTGGTGGTGCTCCGGAGTGCTTCAGGCTACTACTAGGCCTTCTGGTTTGACCCAGAAGGCCTAGTAGCGGCCTGAAGCACTCTGGAGCACCGCCGCCTCCGAACCTGCCACCAAACCTGCTGCCACCGGACCTGGAGCTGGAGCCCCACCACCAGGTAGGGCAATCCCTGGGGTGTGGGGGTTAAAATAATTTTTTATGAGACTGGACAGGGTGGGGGGGAGGTGCTTAACGGTGCCCCTTCCACCCGCACAGCCTGGAGGGGGGAGGGAAAACCGGGTTCCTCCCTGCCCCCTCACCCCCTCCCAAACCAGTTTGGAACCCAAACTTTGTTCGACCGGTTCGGACGGGGGGCGGTTCGAATTCGGGGTGTTCGCAAATGGTCTGAACACCCCAAGTTCGGGCCGAACCCCGAACTTCCAAACCGCGTTCACAGATCCCTACCTGCATAGCCACAGCATAGGTTTTCAAACCAACTCTGTCGCAATCAGTTGGCTTCAGCATGGTTCCAGAACCACCATCACTCTAACCGCCTCCCTTCCTGCTTCAGCAGGTGCAGGTCTTTTGTAAACCATGGGCCCTGCGCCGTCTATGTGTGGGGAGCAGACACCTGGGAGCCATCCGGTCGATGGCCTCGGTCAACAAGGTGTTCTAAAGTGTCACAAGGTCATCGAACCAGATATACAGTCAAATTTCATCAAGTCAAATATACAGCCAGATTTCTAAAAACCTGTTCCAAATTATAGCAAACTGGATCCAGGAAGCCCTGAACACTGTGACAATAATGGTTGTGTATATATATATAGCCTCAGTGAAGTGCACTAATGTAGCTGGACAATGCAGACATGGCAAGCAAATAGAAAGGCCTGCGTATGCTAAACCTTCCCCTATCATTCCGTGGTGCACACACTCAAACAGCTGTAAAAAGTGGAACTAGTCTACCTCTATCATCCAGAGACTGTAAGTGGAGGAGAATTGTTTTTGCTCCCACTACTAGTGAAACTTTCAATTCCAGAGAGTTTGCGGAAACTAGCAACCAGATTTGTGAGTGTTTGCAGTTGTGGGATCACGTTATTGTTCTACACTGAAAATACAATACTAACATGACCATAGGAATGAGGTTTGTCATTGTGGCCTGTATTACAAAATCCTGAGCAGAGCTAATATTCTCTGGACATCCAGTTTGAAGTCTTTATTCTGTTCAACCCCATAATATCTGAATCAGAGGTAATACAGAGATACTGTGCATGTTTTTATATAGTAGTGGTGGGGCACATGGTGTTTTCCCGGTTTTGTGGGTTTTTTCGGGTTTTTGTTTTGTTTCGGGTTTTGGTTTCAGTTCTTTCACCACTGAATTTGATGTGAAATCTGTTCCCATTTAATTCAATGGGAAGGGGAACTGGAGTGAAAGGGAACTGAAATAAACTGACCAGGACCAAAAAAATCTGGTTCCTAACCTCCCCATCTCCAGGAACAGGGGGTCCAACATCTTCCACCCTCATTCCTTGGATCCAGGCCTCAGAGGGTGGGGGTGAGGATATGCATTCCTAACACACTCCCCTGGGACCTGTCTTTGTCCCCCCCCCCCAGGCCCCTGGAGACTGTACTTACTGTACTGGTCTCGGAAGATGTGGGTGAGAATCCGCTGCTGCCGATGGAGGCCTCCTGGCACCAACAGACTCCCTTGCAGTGGTGCGCTGCCAGCCAGCTGCAGCTATTGGAGGCCTCCTGGCACTGTTAGGACTGGGAGGCGCTGCTGAAGTGGGCCCTGCTTGGCATTGCGCATGTGAAAAATAGCTGCCGGGGCTGTTTTGTGCTCACGTAGCCCTTTTCCAAAATGGCGCCAGCAGATTTTCCATTGACTTCAATGGGACTTCAAAGTTCGCTTCAGTGGGAAAAGATACAAAACCAAAAATCATATCCGCAATGGGCCTGATTTTTGGTTGCTCAAAATTTAAACCAAAACAGCCGTTTTTGACCAGTTTGGTTTAAAACTGAAAGCCCATCCCTATAACATAGGGTAGATCCTGTGTTTTTGGACAAAATAATAAAACTATGCCTAGCACTTACCCAGAGAACTCCAAGGGCTTGTCAAAAGAAGGCTAGTATTATTATTTGCATTTATCATCTGGGGAGAAGATGGAAGAGGGGACTTACAATATGTCACCCTGCAAAGCAACGTTGGAGGTAAGAACAGGATTTAGGTTTCCTAACTCCCAGCTGAGTGCCATAGCTATTAAACTATGGTGCAGGATGCCTAACACATGCAGTGGAGGTGCTATAACAATAGTTCTTGTTAATAGTTATTAATAGTTGCGAATAATTCTACAAAACCAGGAAAAATACAAAGCATTACAACTAACTGGGTGAGCATTACAGCAGTGGAGCTGTTCTGGGTGGTGAGGGGCCTGTTTAATCTGCTCTGCCTCTGCCCAGAAATGGAGTCATCTAATACAAGCTGTTACATTTTTATTAATTACTTAGCAGACAAAATCACTTGTATTCACCACAACTTGGGTGCTCTGATGTTACCTGCAGAATCAGAGTTTGAGGTTATGGAAGTTCAGTTTTGTCCTGTTTATTTGGATCCATTTCAAATTGGTATCAGCTGTGATGTGGGGGAGGTGTTTGGGACAGTGTGGGCAAACGTTGTGAACTAGATCTTTTCCCGACCTGGCTGGTGAAAAACTGAAAACCAGCTGGGAGATGCTGGGGCCATTGCTGGCTGGGGTTGTTGGGATGGTAGGATGTTGAATGTTCTTAAAGCTTCAGTTGTCCGGCCCCTGCTTAAGAAGCCATCTTTAGATGCTGACTCCCCAGCCAGCTGTTGACCAGTCTTAATAACCTACCCCTTTTAGTGAGGGTTATTGGTTGCCTGACAGCTCCAGGTTCATCTCTATATCATCGGAGTCCTGGACCCATTTCATTTGAACTTTCACCCTGAGTATACCACAGAAACTGAGCTTGTGGCCTTGGTTGATGACCTGTGCCTGGAGATTGACAAGGGGAATTCTGCCCTGTTGATCCTGGTAGACCGTTTGGCGGCCTTTGATACAGTTGATTATGAGGTGTTGTTGAAATGACTGTGGCACCTGACAGGGGTGCGTGTGACTGCTCTTGCGTGGTTCTGCTCCTTCCTGTCAGGGAGGTCCCAGAGAGTGGTGGGTGATTGCTCGTCATCCTCTTGGAACCTCCATTCTGTCTCCCCTCTTGTTCAATGTATATATGAGGTAACCGTGCGAGGGCATTCGGAGGTTTGGGGGTGAAGTGTCAACAGTATGCTGATGACACCCAGCTCTACCTCCCTTTTTCATCTGACTCTACCTCTCTTTTTCATCTAACTTTTTAATCTGACTGATTCTGACTGAGGTGATGATGGCTGGCCAGCCTTGTTGCCTTGAGGGGATTGGGCCTCCTCCTATTGATGGAGTCCAGCCCCTCTGGTCAATCAGTTTGCAGCCTTGGAGTTCATCTGGACCCCTTGCTGTACCGATTGTCAGGTTTCCGTGGTGGCCAGGAGTGTTTTTCACCAACACCATCTGGTGAGCAGGCTGCAGCCCTTTTTTTTCTGATTCAGAACTGGTCACTGTCATCCATGCTTTCATCACCTCGAGGCTAGATTACTGCAACATGCTCTACATGGGAATGCCCTTGATGACTGTTCAGAAGCTGCTGCTGGTGCAGACTGCAGCAGCTCGCCTCCTTTCAGGGGTGAGGCACCAGGAGCACATTACACCGGTGTCCTGTAGTCTGTTCTGGCTTCCTATAGCTTTCTGGGCACAATTCAAGGTGCTGGTTTTGACCTTTAAAGCCCTGAATGGTCTGAGCCCCACATAACTGATTGACCGCCTGCCTGTCTATGTCCATGTCCACACCCTGCGATCAGCCGGGAGTGCCTCCCTGTGGGTACTGCCAGTCTTTTTCATACAACGAGGGCTCACAGGGAGGCACTCTCAGTTGCTGCCCCGATGTTATGGGACTCCCTTCCCCCGGAGGTTTGTTTGAGTGTGAGCATCTTCTAGAGGCGGTGTAAGACTTTTTTGTTTGTAAAGGCATTTGGCGGGCAGGGATAGGGGATGGGGGATTTGGTGGGTGAGTTTGGGGTAGGGTTGTGGGAAGGGGGTTGGGACATGGGGAGGTGGGACATGGGGAGGTGGTATTGGGTGGATTTTGAGGGTGGTTGTGGGAAGGGTGTGGAGTTTTGGGGTTGTATTTGTCTTTTACTGTTTTTATAGACTTTTAAATATGCTGTTATATATGTTATGTTTATATTTTATTTATAAGCTGCCCTGAGCCTTTTTTAGGGAAGGACGGGAAAAGAAATTTAAATAAATAAATAACCAGATATCCTAGAGATTTATTTTTGCCAAGTGTCTAGGTTGCATTAAGTCTCTTGTCAGTACTGCTTCCTATTCTGTCAGTGATTTGACCTGTCAGTGTGTCAGAGGTGACCTGTAAGAAAGTGCTTGGCTTGATCAAACGTTCTTCCACCCCTCACAGATGGCACAAGCTGCCTCAAGTTGGGAAAGAGCCAAGTGCTGCATGGAGGATGTAACTGACAAAGTAGTGCACTTGTTAAATTAAATGGAGAAGGAAGGAGGACATAGTTGAGCAGGCGTTGAAATATCTGCAGCATGCATCTGGCTTTACTTCAAAAAGAGTGTTACTGGTTGCTGGAGAGCTGGGCTGGAGTTCAAATAATCACTTTATTAAATCTACAGGAGGAAAAAATTAACAGCTCTTACAGGGGCTAAAGCAAATTAGCTTCTGTGCTGGGCTCTGGTGTTTGACACACATGAATTAGTTACCTAAGATTATGTCCGGCTTTGCCAGAGTCTCATCAGCAATCAGTGATGCGGCTGCAGAATGAAATGTGAAGAGAGAGAGGGTAAAAACAGATAGGACAATAGCCCACTGTGGCCTGCTTTGACCCACCTGCATGCGTGTGCAAGCACCGCCAGATATTGGCCCAGGATTTCCCTGGGCCATGTTGGCAGCTAGCCTGGGCTGTGACTTTGACAAATCTCCGAGGTCACAGCCCAGGCTAAGACCTGCCCGACCAGGCCAAAGTGGGTCACAGTGGGCTAGCACGTTTGTTCTGCCCACCTAGCCCGGCTGCAAGGTGGGCTCAGTGGATCGGGCCTGAGCTCACCGGCCCCACCAAACAGCTGATCGGTGGAGCCTGGAGGAGTGAACTCACCTGGTCCTGCTGAACAGTTGATGGGGGGGTGTGCTCCTCCAAGCCCCTCCCCCTTCAGTTGTTCAGTGGGGTGAGCGCACTCTTCCAGGCTCCCCATCAGCTGTTTGGTATGCTCACCCGCCAAACAGCTGATGAGGGGGTGCTCCCAGCTGGGACATGCTGGAGGGGGAGAGCAGCCTTTGAAATAGACAGGAAGGTGGGCCGCTGCTGCAGGG
Source organism: Sphenodon punctatus (assembly GCA_003113815.1). Taxonomy (NCBI): domain Eukaryota; kingdom Metazoa; phylum Chordata; class Lepidosauria; order Sphenodontia; family Sphenodontidae; genus Sphenodon; species Sphenodon punctatus. The sequence continues at coordinate 809,443 of QEPC01006157.1, forward strand.
TTGGGTTCCAGTCAATTTCAGTGTCCGGGCGCCACATCGTCTCTCTCTAGTGCTCCCAGCTGGGAAGTGCTGGAGAGGGGGGAGCGCTCATATAAAGTGACAGCCAGCTGGTCAGGACTGCTGCTGCAAGACCGCCTGGGCCTGGCTGTCACTCTGCAAGTCCGGGCGCTGCTTTCCCCCCACCCGTGCAACATGACAGCTAGCTGGCTCGCAGCAGCCCAGGCTGGCTGGTTCTCACTTTGCATGGGCAGGAGGGGCTGGAGAGTGGTGAGTGGCTTTTCCCTATGTGACAGGGAGTCACTGCTACGGGGCTGACTCCAGGTCACTGGTGAAGTCCGGGCAGGAGCGCCGCTGGAAGGGGAAAAGTGGCACCTGCCTGGACTTCCCAAGTGAGCCCATGAGGATCATTTATTCCTCAACAGAGAAACAATAGTCAAAGATTAATTTGCAGCTGAACATGCAATCCCTTAAAACAAAGGATTAGAAATATTATATTGAAACATTGGCATGTATTACATGATGTTCCTTTTTGTCAAGATTCTCTTATTTTTGCATTTAAGAAGGCTAGGAATTTATGTGACCAATTGGTGCATAGTGACACTAGTATCAAGGAGGACTCTATTGCTGTTTTTCAGTCTTCTGTCCCTTAGGCCGCTTTTACACATGACAAAAACGGGTTCTTAGAAGAGCTCGAGATAATCCCAGGTGTTATATATGCTGGAGTTTTCTAATGTGTGAATGCATTATGGGCCTGTGGGTCATCATCACAGCTGTATGATGTTACTTATCTAGTTTAGTTGGTCAGCTCAGTGATAAGTGTAGGAGTTACACCTGTTGTCATACACGTGTGTTTTCAGTATAAAAGGGTTGTTCTTTCTAAGTGCAAACATTCCACTGATTTTGTAAAGGAGGGGTATGTTTGCCTGTAAACCTTCAGTTTTGTAAGTTTTATATACCCATCCTATTTTCCCCCTAATTTTTGTAACAATTATTACTTTTAGTATGTTTATTTTTTGACAGAGGATGTTGCATAAACATGTGATCTAAAGTGGGCCAATATAGTTTTATCTTAACTTTCATGATATTTATCAATTCAACATGAAGACTTTTTAGAGGTCTTATATATACCTATACATTTTAGTGAGTTTTTAAAAAATAAGCCTCTTGCATTTGGTAATGTTATATTTTTATGTCATTTTTCTCTGGATTTTTGAGCTCTTTGATTAATTCTTTGTTATCATTCATTTGATGGGTAAGAGGTTTTCATATTTTTCATTTTAAATGTATTTTTCATCTACTTTGGTTATGTATGAAGTCTTTTTTACTTGTTATAGGTTACAGAGTATGACATGCCTTCCCTTATTTGCAATTTTTGTTGGATTTATGTATACCAAGCTAAGTCTTACAGAAAATATTAAGTCCTGAGGAAAACTTTGACTGCTTAAGATTTTTGAATACTCCCCAACCCAAGTGAAAGCACATACATACACTTTGTTCCCACCTGTGGCTATCTCTGAAACCTTGGGCCCTTTTTACATGGGTGGCACCCATGTAAATCAGGCAGGTGTGTGTGTGTGTGCTCCCACTGCCCTCTCTGTGTGCTGCACTGTCCCGTGCTGTTGCCCCTTCACCCCACGCCTGACCGGCCGCAGCGTGTCCCTTATGTACTGTGTAGGCCGGTGGGGGCCGGGCACCAGTTGGTGCTGCACTGGGGTTGTGCAGGGGCGGCAAGCAGGTGCCGGGACCGGCTGAGCATCCCCACGAGCGGGCCGGCTGCTTGCCCACTGGGGGGGATGGGACGGCGCGCACCCCTGGGTACCCCTGCCCCCGCAACCACACTGGCGTCCCCCCAGCCTGGGTCCGCCTTTGCAAGCTGCAGCAGTGCCTGCTGTGGATGCATTGCCTGGCTTGACTCCGAGCCCTGGTGCAGTGCCTGGCCGTGGTCCCCTTTCTTATCTCGGCAGCTGTGCAGCATCCCTGCTGCCTTTTGTGTGGGTTGTGGCACCCTGTCCACAGTGGGTGGGTCTGTATATCTCTGGCATGCAAGGCCGTCTTTGGGTGAGGGGATTTGCTCGGTGTCTGCTTGTCCCATTTGTGGTATCCCTCCATCTCCTGCCTGTTGCTTTCCCGGAGCAAGCCCCACTGCTGCCATGTCCGGCCCTTCTGCGGGGCCCTGAGCTGGGGATGNTCTCCTGCCTGTTGCTTTCCCGGAGCAAGCCCCACTGCTGCCATGTCCGGCCCTTCTGCGGGGCCCTGAGCTGGGGATGTTGGGGAGGCGTGGTCTCCCTGTGCGGACATGCTGTTGGGGGTCCTCTGGCTGAGCCCCGATGTGCAGTTGTTGGTGGGCGACCCCCAGTCAGCGGGGGATGGCTTCCTCCTGTCGCGGTACATGTGGACGATGGGTCACTGGGTCGGGGCCCCAGCGTGCCAGGCCCATTCCCTTGAGCTTGCCTTCACCCCCGTGTGCCCACCTCCTTGGGGGCACCCGCCCGCTGTTGTGGTGCCTTGAACTGCTGCCGAGGTCATGGTGGCTCACCTGCTGATGGAGCTACCCGGGAATGGCCTCACCTTGCTGTCTGGGGGCCTCCCTGTAGCTGCCCGGTACACCGGCAGCCTCCTGCATGCGTGCAGCATCCTGCGTACACCCTCGGATGTGAGGGCCCTACTGTGGGACCTGGGATTGCTGTCCCCCAAGGTTGGTGGCCTGCTCCGGACCGGGGACCTCACCACAGCAGAGCTCACTGCCCTTCGATCAGTGAGGGACCTACCAGCTCTAAGGGCTGCGGCCACAGGTGCAGATCTGCTCCTTTTGTGCTACCTGGTGGATGCTCACATGCGCACCAGTGGCTTCCGAAAGGGTCTGTTCACTTGGGAGGGTCTAGCCTGGGAGCGCTCACCGGATCATCCCTGAGCAGCCCCTTACCGTCACCTGCTCGCTGACACCCTGGTGCCCAGGACGGTGCATAGGGTCCCCTCCTGGGCCTCTGAGTGGGCTGTGCGCTGCCCTATGCTTTGCTGCTGGCTGCTGCCTGGAGACCCAGGACCCAGTTTCCCCCTCTGTGTGACTGCTGCTCCTTCCTTCTGGGACTGTCCATGTGCCCTCTCCCACCCTGCGTGGGCGCTTCTGTGCCCTTCTGTTGTGTCTCTCATGCCTGGCCGCAGGTGCCCCAGCGCCCCCCTGCTCTGCTTCTTTGTGCTTGGGGGCCTGCTTTCCCTGGTACCAATAAAGGAATGCTGTACTGTGCTGTCCTGTCCTGCCTTGAATCTGTTGCTGCTGTAGCGGCCGGGTGCCCCTTCCCCTGTGGCGGCCCTCCTTCCCCCATCTGTGTGGTTGTGTGCAGGGTGTGTGCTTGGTGTATACTGGGGGGCTCCGGGCCTGTGGGGTGGGCACTGGCTGTGTGGTGTGTGTTCCCCTGACTGCCTCCCTGCTGGGTGCTGATGCCTGGGGTTGCTCTTGGGGTGGTATAGGGGGTGGTCGGTTGTCTAGGCACCCCCTGGCCTCGCCTGTGCATTGGTGTGGCCGTGACCCTCCCCTCTGATCCCCTCTGCTGTCGCACCCTGGTGGTGTGGCCCGTCATTGATGGTGGTGATGAATGGGCAGCAGCACCATGGGCGCTGGGCGGCTGAGCATGAGTTGGGGTTGTGCTGTCCCCAGACTCTGACCCCTCTGTTCCCCCTTGGTGCAGGGGTCCAGGTTATCCTCCGGGTGGTGGCACTCTATGTGTGGGAGGTATTCCCCTGGTGGTGTCGCTGCCCCCGGCCCCCCCGGGGCCTGTTGGTGCGGCCGTTCCCCATTTCCCTGTCCTGTCTCTCCTGCAGCTACTGGTGTCGTGCTGCTGGAGATCCTGCACCTGGGGGCTATGATCCTGCAGCTGGAGCGGGCAGCCTGGGACATGCGGGCGGTGGACCGGCTGTTCGATGGCATCTGTGAGTGTGCTGCCGCATTGCTGGGCCTGTGCCTGTGTCCCTCCGTGGGTGGTTCTGTTCCTTGGTGCCCGCGGCCCGCTCTGATGGCTGTCTCCTCTCCCTCTTTCCCCTTCAGTGAAAGCCATGAGGACCTGGGAGCAGGGGGAGTTGGTGGAGCTCCTTCTGCTCATCCTGGAGCGGCTGCACTGGCTGGAACGCACACAGGCCAAGCGCTGCCGCCAGGCGCGGGGTCGCTGGCTGTATTGACCGGGGTTCTGCCCTGGGCCTTCCTGTGCTGGCGCTGTTCCCCCCTCCTTCTGTTGCCCCCTCCCCCTCCCTGCCCTGTTGTTTTTTGTTGCCCTCTGTTGCTGTTTCCCCTTCTTTTATTAAAGGCTTGTGTGTTCCTTTCCTGGCGTGTCAGTGTTGTGCTTTTCTGTTACCTCTCCCCTTGTGCAGGTGCCTCTGGGTATGTGTGTGTGTGTGTTGCCTGTGTTGTGTGAGTCCCTTCCCCCCCTTTCTTTGCCCCCCGTGGGCTGTGTGCCCTTCCCTGTGTGCTTCTGCTGTCCGCTGAGTGTGTGCGGCTCTGCTGTGGGTGTGTGTTGGAGAGGGGCGGCCTGGGCTCTGTGCCAGGGCTGTGTGGAGCTGGCTCCTTTGTAGCAGCTGTCATCCCATCCCCTGTCCCTCCTGCCCTGCCCACGTGGGTCTTGGTGGCGGGGGGGAGGCGGGGCCACGTTGCACGGCTTCGTTTGCCCTCAGTTGGCCATGTTGTGCCGTCGCGTTGCTGTGCCGGGCGGGGCTTCCCTGCCGTTCCCAGTTCTGGCTGTCTGTGTACATGGGTGTTTGCCGGGTGTTTTCCAGGATGGGTGTTTGAGTGCTGGGTGTTTGTGGGCCCCTCCCCTTTCCTTCCCACAACCCCCCGTGGCACTGTCCGTGTAAATGTCTCCCTGCTCTGCGCCACCGGGTGTTCGCTGGGTGTGCTCACCCACCCATCCACACCCATCTCCACCCATTGGCACTGCTGTGCCTTCCACATAAAAACGGCCAATAACAAATGACATTAGCAATGTCTGATTGGTTTTAGTGACATCACCTGAGATTTTGACATAAACCAGGAATCTAACAATAATGCTTGCACACACTGGTACAGTGTGACTTCATGTATTTTCAGAGGTATTTAACACATTTATATGCATGAGGCCTAAGGAATTGTGGTGCTATGTTTGGTGGGGTAGCTCAAAGGTCAGATTGCACCCTGCATTTTATGGTTAATGTCAGCCCCATAAAAGCCCTTGTTGGACTTTCTTCAAACAGATTCAAAGCATAAGAGCTAGATACAGTTCCAGTTCAGAGCTCAAGCTCTTACAGTGTATCACATACAATTAAGTGAATGAAGGCATCTATATTCACCTACTGCATCTGCTGGGTTTAAAATCAGGCAGAGAACCTTAAACCTCACATATTTAACACATACAAAACCTCAGGGCCTTTGGTAGCATGTTAATCCTCGTGAAACACTGAGAAAAATGATGTAAGAAAACACAAATCAAAATGAAAACCAGACATAAAACACACATAAGTGGAAGTCACACCTGTGAACAAGTGCAGCGTATCCAGCAATTTCATTTAGGCATCTTTATTCACCTACTGCATCTGCCAGGTTTATAAGCAGGCAGACAACCTTAAACTCACATATTTAACACATACAATGAAGTGAATGAAGGGGGGAATCACAGCTCTGCAGTTCCCCTCCTCTTTTACTCTGCCTTCCCTATATCCCTTCTCCATCCATCAATAAAACTGTCCCTCCAGGGCAATCCCATAAGCTATTTGCAGAGTGACAGTGGGGGAGAGAGGCTGGGCTCCCGACATTGCTGGGGTCTCTGCTCTGAACTGGAACTGTATCTAGCTACAGACATGCCCAGTGGCGGCTGGTGAGTTTTGAGGTTGGTGGGTCATTAAGCCTGGCCAGCGAACATAGGGGCAGAGCCAGGGCAATGGTAGGCAGCAATTTCATCTAGGCATCTATATTCACCTACTGCATCTGCCAGGTTTAAAATCAGGCAGACAACCTTAAACCTCACATATTTAACACATACAAAACCTCAGGGCCTTTGGTATCATTTTAATCCTCGTGAAACACTGAGCAAAATGATGTAAGAAAACCACAATTTCCCCCCTCCCCCCCAGCCTTGAGATGGCAGGAACCTGATGTACAGGATGCACCTGATCTTGACATACCAATACCTGTTGCTCGTGTGGTACCGCAACATATAAAGCAACAAGGGAATGCGGTTCGTGATGCATACTGCTCCATTCTGAAAGGGCTGAAGTCTTCAGCATAGATAACAAGACACCCTGTCTCTTGACTACAATTGCAAAGTGCACGGTACATAGCTTGAAATGTTATTATTCCGAATACCAGTAATACTTAGTGAGTTCCTATTATTATTATTATTATTATTAACAAACATTTATATAGCGCCAGCAGTGTACATGGCACTTTACAAAGTAAAGTGCTACCCCTATTGTAACTTTAGACTACGAACTATACATTTGATTGCTGTAATACTACTTTGGGTGTATTGGTAATTCTTTGCTTTTCTGTAGAACAATAAAAACCATTAATTAAAATTTGTGCTACACTCTCACTCTGCTTCTGTCATCAAGGCTCCATCTGACTTCAAGCTGCCTGTTCTCTCCCCTCCCCTCCCCATGATGACAGTTCCCCACAGCAGGACACTACTACTTCATGCTGCCGCTGGAAAATGATCCAAACTATCCTCTCCAATGAGAAGCAAGGAAGTTTCAAATCTCAAAGGAGACGGGGTTAAAAATTTCAAAAGTACTTTGGGATCTTAGGCTTTGAAACACCTCAGTCACTTTTCAAAATAGGGATTACGTTTGCTTTGGAATTCAAATAGTCCAGTCCTCAATGTGCTGTGGAGATGAATGGAGCTTGCACAAACAGAGAGGCTGAAGGATCACAGCCTAAGTGATCTCTCTCCTGCTCACTGTCTTAAAGTTGCAACTATGCAGAGCAAGCATGACTTCCACTTGGGTCTTTCTGAACAGATGCTCTTGATCCAGATTCTGTGCTCAGATGTGTACAAGTTGGGGACTGGACTAGATCTGGGGTGGAAAACCTTTTCTCTTCCAGGAGCGACTTTGAAAATTAGTAGTGTCTCTGAGGGCTGCATAGAAGTTGAGGGCAGGAGATGCTTAAGGGGTGTGCTCGGGAAGAGGAGGATCCAGATCATGGATCTCTGTCATGGAATTGTCCTCTATTCTTGTGTACATGCCCTCATCTCTGCTCCCTTCCTCTGAGCTCAGTCTTTCAGTGCTTGGGGGTAGGAACTGGATCCAGAGACCAAATCCAGAAACTGGAAAGAGGCCAAATAAATACTAGCTACAAGTCACGTTTGGTCCCTGGGCCTGAGGTTCCCCCATCCCTGGACTAAGTGATCCTGGAGGTCCCTTCCAGTACTATGATGCTATCGTTCCAGTATAACCAGCATTGCAGCAATTAAATTCTGATTTTCTCCAGTCTCCATTCCAAGTCCTTGGCACCAGATACATCAGGGATTGAGAAGAAATTTGCGCCCAATAGATTAGAGCTCTTAACTCTGCAAGTTTAATTACAGACCCACATAAGGAGAGAGAAATGGACAGGATGAAGAGAGTAGATTACACACAGACACGCGCACTGGTATGGACAATATTCCTGTAGTAGACACTACATCCCAACCAGCACTGAATTGTTTAAAGATGGGATGCGCACTTTAGGAGCTGCAAAACCTTTTTTGCACTTCAGTCATTCCTAACTCCTGCACAAGAGGCGCCAGTGACACGCTGCAGCTTCTAATCAGAAACCGTGAGTCAGTGGGCACTTCACCAGAGCGGGGAGGACTCACAGCAGGGAATCTCATGTCTGGAAAACTCTTGTGTAGCTCCGAACGTGGGCGCGGGTCATGAAGCATCATCAGACGCATCCCGCAGCGATTTCTCTCACAGATCACAGGGCTGGATTTTGAGCCCTGTCATCCGTGAAAGAAACTGCTGCGGGACCCACCTGATGATGCATAATCCCCTGTCCCTCTGTGGACACCGATGATCGGGCTGGGAGATAAAGCTGTTTGTTTACAAAAAACTCCTCCCCATGTGAGTGATCAGAAAGTTGTTGCCTTGTAAATAAGGTTCTTCGATATGGCACCTAACATTCTCACAACTTGGTTGTTAGGGATGGGCGAACGCGGTTCGGTAGTTCGGTGTTCGGCCCGAACTCGGCCTGTTCGGACAACCGAACACGAACACGAACACACCGAACG